>JASDQU010013519.1:43455-135768 GCA_032191745.1 Picea mariana | reverse complement strand
TCCTAAATTGATTCTTTTACATTGATCTTGGTCATATTATTTATATTTTTGTTTTGGCATTGATCTAGTTATTATGGGAATTGGTTCCGTTGTTGTAATCTTAGTTACAATGAAGGAAGTTGGTCTAAAAATTGACAACATCGATATATTTGAGACGAATGAGCAAAAATATTATTTCCTGCATAGTATATTGAATTTGATTGCATGAAAAAACAATATAGTGTTTGATGACCTTAATTTGTTGGGAGCAAGGGAATTGAAGCTGTCATTTTTGTTTGTGTTATTGGTGATTATTGCTCCTTATCAAGGAACAAACCTGAGGCACTTTGTTTTTTTCCTTAAAAATTGATTGAATTAGTGTTTGTAAACGCAATACGGATAATAATCTATGGGATATTTTTTATTTGTAAAGGAACCCAAACTTGCATGGTTATTTCCATAGCTACTACTATATACCTGATTTGTCAACACTTCACTGGGACAAAGAGCCTAAAATGTAATTTTGATTAGGGAATTGTTGTACCCACCAAACCTATTGCAATCCTTATGTACGTAGCCTATGGATTCCTCATTCAAGGGTTCATATTTTAATTTAACTTGGTGTCTTTCCTAAGAAAATGCCATCTATGTAAAGCCATCTTGGCTCCCTTCTTAAAATTTTCTCATTGTTTTAGTGGAAAGTAGTACATGTAAGGTGGTGTGATGTGATAAAGTAGGATATAATGTATCAATAAGTATAATACAAACTAACTGCATTTACTCCTTGGGAGCCTTACCAATAATCTTTCTAGCAAATCAATATATGTTAATTCAATGGTTGAGAAAATTGGATTGGCACTCTCCAAACATGTTTGAGCCTCTTCTACCCTTTGCAAGGTTGGATCGCTGGCTTGTTCGATACATTATTTTTCTCCATGGAGAGTAACAATTGTATGAATAGTATTAAGGAACACAAACTTTTCTTCGATTGTTAAACCATGTCTTTTGTTCAAAGTTGCAAATGCCAAACATGTGAAGGCACAATGCATCAACATTGCTCTACTTTAAAAAGAAAAAGGATCCTACAATCAGAGTATGTTGAGTTGAGAGGGTTTGAAATTTTAGTACAACTTTCCTACTTCCATTAGAGTAAATTTGGTGTCTAAATAAGTCTCAGAAGAAAAATATTTGTTGCCAGAGTTGGAATTCAAAAACAATAGAATTTCAAGAAATTGAGTTAGCAATAATCATTGAGTTGGATCTATAGAATTCAAAGATAATAATGTGTCATATTTTTATTCGACAATACTTAACTACATATAAACCTCACCTTGGTTAATATCTTGGTAATGTCATCTCGACATATGATAAATATTCTTGAAATACTAAGTATAGAATATTTATATCATCACTACTTCAAATCATTAAAAAAATAAATCCCATGTTAATTAAAATCACAATAAATTCACCCTAAATTATCTAAGTTGTAAATTATTTTATATATAATAACACACACACACACACACACACACACACACACACATATTTTGTATGTGCAAGGGAATATAAACATTCTATTATTATTTTAAACCTTCATATTGTAACTCTATACTAACCCAACTTATTTAGAAAATATCATTAATGAGACACCATAGATTAACCTTCATCGGATAACACCTTTAGTGTGACATGTTATATGTTTTTACTATTTTAATATTTTCCATAAGAGGCCTATTTTAGACTCCAAATTGACTCTAATGTTTGTATATTATTCCCACGAGGCATGATTGCACAAATTTCTTCTTTCTTCATAGTTTTGAAACATAACCAAGGCCAAGAGGATAAACAATGATGGGTGTGGGCTTTCCTTTGTTAAACAAGTTCAAGGAAAAATAATTTGGGGAAATTTAAGAACTTTCTTGGACCTTCCCAGTGGGGTGTCATGGAAAGGCATTCGTAAAGGCCAATTTGGTTGGGGGCATCGACCTTATTTCCTTTGCTTTCGTAGTAGGTACTTCATTACATGAGGCATTGCCAAGCTTACATTATAGGTGGATCTATTTGATTTTTTATACAATCCTGCATTGCTGAGCTGAGGCTCAAGAAACAAGAATAAATGTGAGAGGGGAAGTAATCCTTTCTTATTTGATGCCAAATTTGTTATTCCGATACATATTTTAATTTCATTGCATGTTGGGATTGCCTAAGAAGGAGATAGTTTATAATTTTACCTAAGCTCTTATGATGTTATAGCCTTGATTTAGGGTGGTATGCACAGTGATGTCTAGATTTAATTATAAATACATATTTAATAGCTTATATGTTGATGATGATTATTTGTTTAATTCCAATGGTTATGGAGGTTATCCATGTATGTAGATATAGCTTGATTATAATTTTAATTTGGTGCTTATGACCTCTTTAGTTACAATTGCATGGTGAAATTGCTAAGATATCTTAACTTTGGTGAATTTGGCTAACATGAGTGCAAGATTTGGCGATTTTGAAAAAGAAAAATGAACCTATTTTAGCCAAAAGGCAAGGACAAAACTTCTATGAAACCTTGTTATACTGATTAAATTTTAAGTTATAATTTATTTATTATATTTATAGTTAGAATCGATTTTCTATTATAGTTAGATTAAAATTGAAGTTTGAATTTCTTTATTATATTAAGGATTTATAGTTAAAATTGAGATTATTAATATTGTATTTTATTTTAAAATGTTATTAGTTTTATATTGTATTTTAGAATTTAAATTAAAATAAAATAGGGGGAAAATGATGACTTACCTTGAATCCCACCTAGTTGATAGAGCTAGCATGCTAGGATCCAATTATGAATTCTGGTTGATCTTTTAACCACCATCCCTATAAAGGTTATTCAACCACTTTTAAGTCTCAATTGCTTCCATGAATGTTCTATTATAATAATTGTCAATCTTGGTTAACATTTTGGCTTCCACAATGCAAATGTGGTGTTTTCATTTGTTTGATAATAACAAATTGAAATTAGTTTAAATATAAAATAAATTAAATGTCGACCTTAAAATAAAATATCAAACAATTTTTTAATGATTCTTATTAATAAACACTAAAAATTAAATTTTCTTCACAATTTACCTCGACGTTGGACCACATTGGATTGGTTTGAAACATCAATTCAAAAATAGATGCAATCATTCTAGAAGAATCCTCATACAATAATATGTGAGGAGTTAAGAAGAAAGGTGAATAGTCATTTTCGTAACTTGTGAATCCTCTCATGTATATTTGTATTAAGCTAATTGTAAAGGATCTCTTTTTTGGCAAGGGGAACTTGAGAGGAAGATTGTGTAATACAATTTCAAGCTCCCATTGGGGAAATATAATACAATTGTGCATAATTTGTGGGGAAGAATTGTGTAATTCATTTTCTTCTTTCCTTGATGGATTATATGTGAGTATTTTCTTATGAAAGTATATTCATTAAGTTTGTATGCCATTTTAAGAGATTATCCATGTTCAAAGTCGATCTCCAAAATTCCAATTTGGATAAAAATGCTAGGCTTCCTGTCAAATTTTGTATGGATGAGTTCTTTCTAAACTTGGAGAATGTTTTGGGGTGAACTATCAAGGATTATTATTCTTACAAAAGCAATATAAATTGGTTACTAGCAAGATTTCTTGTCGATATCAATATCAAGGAGGGTCTTGCTGAAAAATTAGATATCAAGGTTAGAGGTTAAACTCATGCTTAGTTGTTGGATTAATCAAACGTGTCAATTTGATGTTTGATATGCCACCCATGTAGAAACATTTCTTTGTATTGTCCCGTTGATGGGTCCTAAATCCCTTTAATTCAACAATAGGAACCAAACCCACCACTGAGGCCCAATTAGAATCTGCAATGTTTAATGGTGGAATGATTCTCCAGATCTTATGATCCGACCAATTAATCGATGGGATTTACGTTTTCTTGCGAAGGTGTCTCCTTCAGTTTGGACTTTCTCTTTTTGTATTTTCTCTTAGGTGGGACCGATATAAGATTGTAAGCCGATATAAACCAACTTGGAAACAAAACGGGAAAAGGTTCTAAAATACTGGAGAAGAGGCTGAGATTGGGATAACCCGCCACTCAAGCATGCAAACGACAATTCTATACAACAGGCCTAGTACTAATACGTTAACCGTGTGAGCATCCAATTACTGTCTGAGATAGTAATTATCAGAAAGAAAACACATATGCGATAAGATAATGGAAAACAAAATAATTCACCTCCACTAATCATCCATCACATGATAACACAATGATTCATCTTCATCATTAAAGAAAAAAACTGTAAAACATTGCTTCAGATAACTTAACAATAGATTCAATAGCTCTTACTCATTACATCATCCATTCACGAGACGAGATAGGAAAAAGTTCTTCTCCACGTTCAATCACACATGATTTTGATGAAAATATGACTTGTCTCTGGTCCAGAAGGACTTCTCTATTAAAGGTAGCTCGAAAATAGTTCTTAACAAAACCAAAAAAGAGAGTTTCTTGCAGCAACCATCGACCTGTAACTAATTGGTCATTGCTCTTATTTATAACATAAAATTCAACTGAAAATAATAGCTAAGTGTAGATAAGTAAACAAAATTCACCACGTGGCGTTCTCTTCTAACAATTTTTTTAACATTCAACTCAAGATATCACTTGAAAAGGTGACTTTTCTCATACTCCGACCAACTGATGAAAAACTCCTCGCAGGTTTGGGCGTATGGAAATCTGTGATGTTCCATCGGGAGTGCATAAACTTCTCTGATCTCCACCGCATGCACCCGATATTTGACCAGACTAATACTTAACTGCTGGAGCACGGCCTGAGCACTGATCGGATGTTCCAGAAATTGTTGTACCTGTCCCGGCGCTGTGTGAGTCACCTTTGCTAGTCTTTCGGCCCATGAAGAATCTTGCTTGGCTTGCGATTCAACTATGTCGTGCAAGTTGATGAAATTTTCAGGTGTGCCGAACTCAGGCAGTCCAATATCTTTCATCACTCGATTGATCTTAACCCAGTGTCTCTCACACTTGGCCTATTTCCCTTGAATTTATCGGTGTGGTTCCTGAGACATTTTGGCCCAATACTCAGCTGATATTTTTATGCGTTCAAGACTGTTCTCGCTCAACACCCGGATGCCGTGTTCTTCTTTATCTTGGCCCTGTTGGACTGCACCAATGTAGTCGATTCTTTCTGTGGCTTGTTGCGTTTTTTCGTACCATCGCTCCATATCCTTGCACGTTGCAAGTGTCATGAGAGTATCCTCCTAGATTTCAACTATTCTTGCGGTAAATAAGTGCCGCTTGTTTGTGAACTTGCTATAGGCCTCTTGGAACTCACTCCTTAAAGATACTGTGGCTTGTGTAGTGTCCTGATAATACTTAGCCAGATGGCGCAAATGTTCTAGTTCTTTCAAGGCGGCGGCCAGTTCCTTTTCACCCTTTTTTTCTCTGTCTAGGGTGGCGTTCGAGATCGCTCTCCCTACATTGATAAGTTAAGATGTTATGGCATTTTCTGTGTTGATCAAATCTTCCTCTGTAGTGGTAAGGATGGAGCGATCCAATGTAATCCTCCTTTTCTTGGTGGTCCGTTGGACAATAGCTTTCCTCTTTCGATCATAGGCGATTGCATATATATCAACGACCTCATCCACAAGTTCGAGAATTTGTTGATCACCCCATGTGAGTGTGTTTCCCAGACTTCCAGTGGTGTATATTTGTTCAAGATCAGGTTCTTGAACTTCCTCGTTGCACTCCGAAGGCTTGGCCTCTGTCTATCGCTTTTCAGGGATTTGAGTATCGAGCAAAATAGAGGCCTTAGGAGTAGACTCGATACTTACTTGTTCATCGGCCATTGAAACACCGATTTCCTTTTGCAGGGATCCTTTCTTTGGCTCGTCCGGTTCTGACTTGTCCTCTGGATTGTCTGCTCGGGTCTCCGGTGCATTGGGCCTCTTTGTGTCGAGGCCACTCTCAACTTCGTTTCTTTCTGCGGAACCTCCTTGATTTGGACTTCGAGAACATGAGAAGATGTCTTATCAGGTCCCTTTTCTTCTTCGATATGTACAAGGGTCCTGAGAGATACCTTCGATCTCTCATCATCATCGTATATCTTTATAAACTCGCTCAAGGGGTTTGACGCACTTGTTTCTACTGGTACCCGGACTGCTTCTGGCTGAGTCACCACACCTGCTAGTGATCCAGCTGATGGCGTTGTGAATTGAAGGTCATCCAACCTGGCAATTTCATCAACATCTATAAATTTGGGGCTGCTTGTACCCACCTGGATTCTCTCTGGGTCATCGACAGGTGATCCTATCGTTTCTGACAGGTCTGGGTCAGCTTGTAACTGATCAAGCACCTGTTGTTCCTGTTCTAACATGAGCAGTCCCCTTTCCCGCACATCCTATACCAAATGGATAACTTTGTCTTGCGTAAGAGCTTATCAAGGGGGCTTCTGTTGCTTCGACTGTTTCAGGTGCTATCCTTTCTTCTCTGGCCCTGAGAATTCCTTGATCCAATTGTTCTAGGGCTGTCACTTGCTTATTTAGGCTCATGGCCTTGAACTTGGTCGCCTTAGGGTCAACCATCCTCGACATTCCCTCATCCTAGTTTTGAGAATTTTTGGTGAAGATCTCATCTCCAAACCTGTCATGGGCGTATGGCCAGCAGGACGATACTTGTGATGTGTGCTTCAGAACCAGACCCTTTGGGTCGTGCTTGTGAAAATGACCAGTCTGGAATCGAAACTCCAATTGGATTAACCCTTCTTGCTTGGCTTGCGTGGTGTCTTTACCATGTAGAAAGCTATATGAAATCCATAAGGTATGAATGCCCGCTTCTTATCTTTTACCAGAGTAGCATTGTAACCTTGCAGGATGGTCTGATAACAGATTTCCCCTACTACTAGTCGATTGGGGACATACATAGGTAATAGATGTGGTGCTTCGGTGGCTCCGAAAACCCTGATGTAAGTATTGCGCTCATCGAGGTACCAGTGGCCAAATTTTGATATAATCTTTTTGGCTGCATTCGACAGCCTTGGGCACTCTTTCTTGAACAACAAAAAATGAATATGTGTGACAAATTGATCGCAGATGAGAGTAGGATTTATTGTACCTGTTCTCCCACAAGATGCTGAAATATACATGTTCTGGGAGTTCGAAGGTGTGCCAGCTCAGGTTCATTCCAGTAAAGGCATTTCTGGCACAAATGACGTCTAATAAATAAGAATCTATTTAGAAGGACGTGGTTTCTCCCTCTTTCGACGTCTGAGCCTATCGTATGCAAGTGCTTAGTTGTTTGGAGATGATGGCACCCCAGTTAAAACCTATTCCAGAAATGGATATAGTATAAGCTAGAGGCATCTAAGCCTCTGAAAACTTGGAGCAATCTTTCTCCCCATGCAATCAGCAAAGGAGGACCATTAGATAGATATACGACTCCCTTAAGTTGGTTGTCGAGTACCAACCGGAGGTCTGATTGGTGAAATTTTTATCCTCTCTCCACCACGAAGCCATCACCTTGCTGGTGTTGTGTTTCTCATAGAATCTCACAAAAAAATCAATGTTCAGTCGCTCATCCGACTCTCTGATCTTGTAGTAATTCTGAACCTCCACTAGAAGGAAAACCCCGACACACTTGCCATTGTCGTCATTAATCAAACATCTTTGTGTGTCATTGTGATCGATAAGCCACTTCAAGAGTTCTATGCAGGGGAATATTGGAGTTCTACTCGTTACCATGTGTAGATATGCCTTTCAGACATTCGGGAGGACTTCATCATCGATTTTTCTTGTATCGGGATCGTTGTGCGGGGTATATTAAGGTAAATCTTCCTATTTGATCTTCTGGAAAAGTTCTCCCTAGTGCAGGAGTAATCTCTTGGTCCCTATGCTTTCCTTCGTGTCTCCGAATTCCAGGGGATGAATGAAAACCTTCTTGGTGGATGTCTTGATGATGGGCACCATCTTTGGAGAAAATTCCAATTGTTTTGCGACCGCTGGGGAAGAACCTTCTCCCACCTCTGGTTCCTTTAGCTTCGACGTTCTTGGAGATTTCCTGGTGTTTGGTTTTATGGGAGGCATTATTCCTACAAACAAAATAATATTTAGGGCCGACATACAGAGAAATATTGGGTCATAATGTATATGTGAGGTAAAAACAATAGCAAAATCTTGACTAGCACATACCTGTAACGCTTGCTAGACTCTGTGGTTTAATACTCACGGGATCTTGGAGAATTCTTCTGGATTGCTCGCCTCACTCCTCTGTTTGACTTGAACTTCTTTGCCCGCTGAATAATCTTGTTTACAATGGCTCAAAAGAATTTGATGGGAAGATCTTACCATTCGTATCAACCAATTAATCTGAGTGATGAATGAAATTCAAACAAATCTACAACCGAATCTCTACAATTTAATTCATCATGGGTTGATGGCGGAGGCGCAGAGGGTGATGTGTTATATCGACAGGTTCAAACAATCCTTTTGATTCGTGCATGAATTTGCAATTAATGCAAGATTTTGGAATTAATTATCCCTCTTAATGTGTCACATCTATCGTTAAAACGTCCCATTATTTCTTCTTCTGAGTGGGCAGGTCAGGGATCGGCGATGTGTGGTGAATGTTTCATTGGAAAAATCCGGTTTAGAGCTTCCGACGCTGATTGATTTTGTCTTACGGAGTTGATGTGGAAAAACTAACTTGGGGTGCGACTCGGGCCTCAAGAAGTGCTAACAACTCAAGGGAAAACTCGATCATATGTTTAACTGCTTTGGCAACGACAGGTGATAGGTGGGGGTAGATGGTTTGATCGTGTATCCCAATCGGAGTCGGGGTTTTCAACAAGATACGTGTGTCAAAATAAATGTACGACTGTCGTTGCCGAAAAGTATTGGGGTTAGCGTTCAGAGGGGGGAATAAACCTGTCATGCCCTTTCTACAGACCTACCTTCTCAAAAAGCTCGCCGATGCCGAGAGTTTCGGGGATCAGCTATCAATCATTCTTTTCTTCCTTTGTAAGCGCTTACTCCTTCAGCCTTTTTCCGATACCGAAGGGATCGGTCATCAGAGATATCTTTAGTGAAGCTCGTTGCAAAAGAAAAATCCCCTCTGCCGACGCCGATGAAGATCGACGCTCGACTACCTTGGTTCTCTTGAGCGATTTCCTTTCATGCTTAATCCTTTTTGATGTCGAATTTCTTAAGCGTGTCGGGGAAAATCTTTGGCTGTCAATTCTTTTAATTAAAAGTTACTCTATTTTAAGTTAATCAAAGGAAACATTTTTCATACTGAAGTAGAAACAAACAGTGCAAAGGAACAAGTGGTACCCAAAAAGTAAAATTTGATATAGGCTTTTTAGGGTTTGTTGAGTGCTCAACAAATGACGACTTACTGGATGAAAGTAGAATCTTTGTTCCTCCTTCATGTTCGACTGATACGAAAGTTGGTGGAGAACCTTACTAGCTTTAAATCATAGCTTCATTTACCCTTGCATTTGAAATTCTCCGGTTGATGCTTCTATGTCTTCCTGTGGGGTTTTACACCTTTATTCCTTCTTCGTTTCATGTAACCCTGACTCATGCCCCTTTGAAAAAATATAGTAAAGTATTCATTGGCATGAAGCCTTTAATTACCTTTAATCACTTGCTACGGTGTTTCTCCACTGCCAGCGAGCGTCCATAGCCTTGACGGAGTCACCTCGAAATCACAGACCTTGCTTTGCTTCCAATGAGTGTCCATAGCCCCAATGAAGATATCTGCATACCCTCTCCTACTGTTCACTCATTTGGTATAGTTAACTTTGATTTTGGCAGAATGCCTTGAGTGAGTGGGAGAGGATGACGTCTATTTAATTTGCAAAGTGAGATGGTTTAAGGTGAATCCTTTGCTAGCTTTATCTTTGGGGTTCATGTAGTCCTTTTTCATCTTTCCAACATTCCCGTAAGGTTTCACTATGTTGAGTATGTGTTATATTCTTTGCACGAGCAGTAGTGTCTGAGCGCCTGTGCCGGGCGCGCTGGGGGGTAAGAGGGGGGTGTAGGGGGGCAGCGCCCCCAAAATTTTTTTTTTGGGCCGACATATTTTCGCCGGTTTCTGGCCGACATATTTTCGCCGGGTCGACATATTTTCGCCGGGCCGACATATTTCCGGGACGACATATTTTCGGGACCACATGATATTAGGTGGTTTTTCGACACATGGTTTTTGTCGATGGTTTTCTATTTCCGGTTAAGGAATTAGGGTTTTGGACTAATCCAGGTCATTGGGTTAGGGTTTTGGATGCCGCTGGCTCCTATATGTATATTGGATTGTAAACAGTGTAAAGCAATGTATCAATATAATATATGCTGGTTTTCTCGGTTTGGGTTTCCAGGTGAAAAATCTCTGTGTAATGTTTGTATTTGCCATTGTATCTTTTTCTGTTCTTTTCTGAATATCAGTTTGCAGTAGATATTGTACAAGGTTAGAATTTACACACTATACCACCAAGTATACCTTTCTACATTTCTCTAGAGTTATTTGTCTACGCAGGTTAGATAGAGGACTCTTCAAAGCAATCGTAGGTTCCTCGACGCTTCTTGTGTTGTATGTAAGCAATGAGTTAGGAAAAGATTTCGCTATGTCGCATGATTTGACATCAACCATTGTCTTGCTAAACATAACCTTCAAAAGTGAGGAAATCAAAATAGGAAAAGAAACTAAAAAATAAAAGTAATTCACAGTCAATCTAGCTGAAACAACTCATGAAATACGTGCACAAAACACAAAAAATCATTTTTTTTTAATGGAATTATTGTTTTAGGGCTTGGCCATTTACTGGCAGGGTGTCAGGTTCCCCCTTTAGATTCTACAACTGATAAGTGCTTGCCCCAATATTCTTATCCACCTGGAAAGGTCCAAGGCACAGATTCTGAAACTTAGAATGCTTCCCTTTTGGCTTGTTTGCTTTGTCCCATTTTAGGACTAAGTCTCCTACTCCAAAATTATTCTCTTTAGCCTTATGATTATCAAACCATATTTTTACTATGTTTTGGTGGGCCATGAATTTTTACTTAGCCTTTTCCCTTTCTTCTTCTAGCATGAGCAGAGTGTCAATTCTTTGTTGTATCACTGATGAAGGATCCCCTCTAGAATCTTGGGCTAGTTGAAGAGATGGAAGATAAATCCCACTCGGGAGAATGGATTCCTGCCCGTAAACCAGAAAGTATAGGGAACTTCCTATAGCTTCCTTGGGTGTGACCCTATTGGCCCATAAAGCGTTATGGAGTATATTATGCCAATTCCTTTGGTTATCTGCAACTGTTTTCTTCAAGATCCTTACTAGGCTCTTATTAGTTGATTTTGCCACTCCGTTTCCCTATGGATAGTAAATTGCAGAGTATCTAATTATGATTCCTTTGTCTAGAGAAAACTCTATCAACATGGTGGAAGAGAAGTAAGATGCATTATCAAAAACTAGGATAGAAGGGACACCAAACTTTGTGATCAACTGTTGTTCTATGAATTGGATTACCACCTTCTCGTTTACATGGGTCAGAGGGATGGCCTTTGCCCATTTCATGAAATAATCGGTGGCAGTAAGTATATACTTATGCTATTTTGAAGAGCTTGGTGTAATCTCTCCTATGATATCTAACCCCCATTGCTCAAAAGGCCTAGAAACAATCACCGGTTGGAGTGGGACTGTTGCTCTCTTCTCTCTCCCAATGCTTACTTGACAGGTTTTGTAGTTTCTAGCGTAAGTGTGAGCGTCCTTAAACAAAATGGGCCAATAATAACTAGCTCTCAGTATCTTATGAGTGGTGGTGTTTCCTGCAAAATGTCCACCGGCAGGGCCATCATGGAGTTCCTTCAGAACTTTGTCTACATCTTCACATTTGAGACATCTTAATAGTACCCCATCATAATTAACCCGGAAGAGTACCAAATTTATGAGGTGATATTGTGCAGATTTTAACCTGAGAGCTCTCCTTTCCCTAGGGTTGAGATTTTCTGGACAAGTCCCATGGTGTAGGAGATAAGTTAGCTTCCTGTACCAAGACTCGAGTCCTGGGCATATGTATGAAACTTTGCCACACCATAATGCCATTTCATTCTCCCACCCGGAATCTTCATTTACTTGGTCCTGGGCTTTGATTGCGAGTTTGCATAACCCTTTCCCTTTAACTAGTTTGGCAAGGTTTATATCTAGATCAAATTCTTGAACTACTTCCATCTAGTTCCCTCTTCTTTCCCCCATCTCTTGTTGGGTGAATAAGGATCAGACTGTAGGGTGAGGAACAATTACTTTGGTGTGGTTCTTGAGGATGTAAGACCTGAAGTGTTTTACTTCTTTATAAACTGCATAATCATGTTTATCTACGGAAGGATAATCTAGTTCGAATCCTTGGAGGTTAGTGCTCATGAACGATATCGGGGCCTCGTTGTTGTCATCATCCTTATGAGTCAATACTGCAGTTAACCATTGGTCGAAGGCGAAAGTATAGAGGAAGAAATCTCTATTGAAATCGGGACTTCGTAACATGGGGGATTGAGATATAGCAGTTTTGATGTTGTTGAAAACATCCTTTCATTCATTGTCCCATTTAAATTCGACATCTTTACAAATCATATTTTGTAAGGGTTTGCTAGTTTCCGCGAAATCGGGAGTGAATTTCCTCACGAAATTGATTTGTCCGAAAAAAGACTGCATATCTTTCTTGTTGTGAGGAAACGAGAGTTGAGATATGGCCTTAATCCTTTCTGGGTCTATGTGAATGCCTGCTTGAGATATAATGTGACCTAGCAACTTACCCTCATCGACGCCGAAAATAGTTTTCTTAGGATTTAAGGATATATCGTATCTCCTACACCTTTCAAAAATCTGAGTTAAGTGTTGGATGTGCTCTTCTGTGTTCTTTCAATACACAATTACGTCGTCCAGATACACTACCACACACTTGTTGATTAGTCCCCTCAATGATACATCCATGGCCCTTTGGAAGGTCGCCCCTACGTTGATTAACCCAAAAGGCATGCGTTTATAAGCGGAGGTTCCCCACTTGGTTCGGAAGGTAGTTTTCAAATGATCTTCCTCTGAAACTAGGACTTGGTTGTAACCTGAGAAACCATCCAGTAGAGAGAAGATATCCAAGCCAGAAATGGTCTGCAGGAGTTTCTCCATTGGCGGGATTGGCTAATTGTCCTTTTCTGAAGCTCTGTTGAGGTTCCTAAAATCTATGCATAAGAGGATTTCTCCAGACTTTTTCCTCATAGGAACCATATTTTCTACCCACGCGGAATGCCTAACCTGAAAGATGATTTTGGCATCTAAATGTTTCTTCAATTCCTGATAAATGAGAGGTTCTAGGGATGGGTGATACTTTCAGAGCTTCTGTTGGAAGGGTTTCACTTTAGGTTTTAACAGTATAGTGTGTTGAATGATACAGGTGTCATAAGTTTTTAGATCTCGGTAGGACCATGCAAAGACATCTTGATATTGTCTGAACAGTTTGAGATAAGCCTTCCTTTTCTCTTTAGATATAGTCTTTCCGAGATTCACATTCTTTGGGTTTTTCGGGGTTCTGAGATTTATAGTTTCATGCAGGGGACATGAGATACCGATATTTTCATTTTTAGGCCCCTTAAATCATTCCTTCAGGTCAAAAATATTTTCCAAATTAGCTATCCCTTTCAGGATTGTGTGAGACTTCGATTTGTCAATAGGTTGACCTGTTCGAGAATCCGTTCCTATTGATTGTTCCTGGAATACTTCATCGTCAATAGCCAAGTATTTGAAATTATCTTGGTTAGTCAGAAAGTTTATGATCTGTTCATCCCCTTCAAAGACTTTCCAATTAGAAATATTGTTGGGCACTGATGGTTTTTAGAGTAGTTCCACAATGAATCGGGAGGCTTCATAATCTTCTAGAGGTGACAACCTTGAAGCATCTATGGCCAAGGAATCAACAAGAATTTTCTTTTCTCTGGGGATCGCTGTAATATTGAAAGCTTCAAAATTCTTTATTAACCTATGCACTTCTTGTTGATAATTCTTTAGGTGTGGGGAATTGCAATGTATAGTACTCCTTACTTGTCTAACAATAATCTTTGAGTCTTTGAAAACCTTCAATTCTTTGACGTTTAAGTCTATGGATTTCTTTAACCCTTGTACTGGAGCTTCATACTCGACAATGTTTTTTGTGCATTCGAATTCGAGTCTACAGGACATGAAATGACGTTTACCTTTTGGATCAATGAGGATGCACCCTACCCCTGATCCTTCCTGTGATTTAGATCCATCAAAATATATGGTCCGGATCTGTGAGCGAAAGTTAACTGTTTCTTCCTTCTTATTACTTTCTTTCCCTCCTATCTTTTGTTCGGTGATTTCTAGCATAGGTTCTTGACAGAAGAGGGTTTCCTCTGACGGTATTGGCGATTTCTCTTGAAAAACCATTTTAGAGTTGTGAGTGAGAGGGACATCAGATGAAAGAGGGGAGAAGTTCCCGAAAAAGGAATCATAGGAATAATTTCCTAGCACGGGAAATCTGTTGATGAGGGTTCGTTTAGGGCTTCTAGATCAGTGACCATATGTTTCAGATATCTCTCCCTATCAATTTTGATCATATTCTTGTATCCCTTCAGTGGTAGCCAAAGGTGTGCCCAGTCTGTACTAAAGTACCCGTTTAACTTCTTAGACCAATCTCGACTTAGTAATAACCCATAGGCCTCTGGGATATCTACTACAATGATGTCAATCACTTGCACAAACTTAGGATGTGTCTCTATCTTGATCATTACATATCTGAGTTCCCCCATGACTTTGACCTAGGTTCTGTCTAGTTGTATCACATGTTTATCACTCTTGAGATGGATTGCATTTAGTTTTTTACAGATAGATAGTGGCATAACGTTATAGGATGCTTTTGAATCGACCAAACAATTCTGGAGGTTCCTATTGAAAACTTCAAACATTAAAAGGAATGGTGGGACAAAGGGTTTTCCCTTCTTATCTTCTGAGCAAGTATTCATAGTTGGTTTATTTACTATATCTGTGGAAGTTAGATTTCTTTGTTGTTCATTGCTTGTCGTAGGGTTTTCTACTGATTTCAAAGATTGTAGAAGGAAGTATTTTTGCTGAGGGATTCTACATATGTCCATAACCGATATATTAGCCTTCAACTTCTTCAGATCTTCAACTATGTTGTACTCCAGTTTTGGCGATTCTCGGGTATGGATGCTAATAGGTTTCTTACGGGGAGCAAAAGGTGCTTCTAGGTGACCGGGAGTTGACCTTTCCCCTGATGTTTGAATGGTAGTAGGATCCTTTGAGACAGGAGGACCTTTACTTTGTTTTCACAACCGAGACCTCTGCGAGTGGTTCTTGAACCTGAAATAGGTCATCAGAAGGAATAATTAGGTCAGGATCCCATATCGGCATGGTTGTATCTTCTGGTGGATCAATCTCTTCCTGGTTGGAAACATTCATAACCGAAATGCTTCGTTGTTTGGTCAGGGAGACTTTGTCTAGAAACCGATTGGACATCAAATTAATGGCATGCACCCATTGAGGGCAGTCTCTTTCAGAGTGGTTTTCCTGATGATAAGTATAGAAAGAATCATATGGGACATTCTCTAGATCAATATTCAAGTTAGCTGGGGGAGGTTTAATTGCTTTGAACGATGGGTTCCTTTTAAAGAAAGGCTTATAGGGCCTTTGGCCTTGGTTTCCTTCCCCTACATTTCTCTTCATGTCTATTATCTCATTTGATAATTTATTAACCATGCGTTGTAGATATTCTATGTTTCCATTTCCCTTGTCGGGCGTCTGTTCTACTTGTTTCCCTGGCGGTCTAGTGAGAAGGAGTCCTCTCATGGGAGGGGGTTGAACTTCTTTCTTAACTAAAGAGACCTGGCCTTCTTTACACCCTTTCATCTAGAATTCTATCATTTTGGCTTCTTCAAAATTCTCAGCCAGGGTTCGTTTGGCAGCCCTTTTCACAAACATGGAAATAGAAGCTGGGAGAGTGTTAGCATAAAATTCGATTTGAAACTCTTGAGTTGGTTTGGATTTGGGATGGAATTTGTTTAATATGGTTGTGGATATTTGATTGAAATATTTAACCTTTTCTTTTTAACTCATGGTGGTTGTGAACAATTCAACCATTAGAGCTCCTGTAGTGGTTTCTTCGACAAATTTATCTAAAAAATCCTTCTGAAACTTTATCCAACTAGTTATGGATCCTACAGGTAGGTTAAAATACCACATGGAGGATGAGTTCTCAAAAGTGTATGGGAACATCTTGCAAACTACGTATTTATGTTGGACGTTCATAAGTCTGATCGCTAGTATAAATTTCTTGATATGATCTTCAGGCAATCCTGAGGTTTCTGGGTCGAACTTAGGAAGTAACTTTTCTGTATGTCGGGGAAGGTTATGGACTGGTCCCGGGAGGGCCAAAGCGTCTCTAGCCAACCAGGGTTGATTTTTCAGTGGTGGGTCTCCCCTTTCTTCATTATGGTCATTGTTGTCCTCAATATCTTTAGATTCTGAGTTAAACTCCTCCTCCTTCGATTTTTTTTTTGGTTCAGAGACGTCGTCGACTGGCATTTCAGGGATCCGATTAAGAGGATCTTCGATTTTGGTGATTGCAAAATCTATTAGGTCTTATACTATGTACACAAAGGAGTATTAACCACTGGTTTTCTTACTTGTTTTCTTCGAGGAAGTATCATATCTAAGGACAACGCATCGATCTATCGGGCGTATGCTCTTGTGATTCTTTTGAATTGATTTAATTCCTCGTGAGGGAGAGCGTAAGGTATGTTAGGGTAAAATTTTTCTTCCTCAGGCTATGGTGAGTTACTCATTTTAGGAGTACTCAACGTGTGTGGGTTGTCTTGGGAATGACTAGCCATGCATGTGGGTTGTTTTGAATCTACAGGCTGTTTGAAATATTATGTGAAATATGTATTCAACCATTCATTCTCAGGCCCTCCTTCTAGCGCCAATTCTGTTGATGGGTCATAAATCCCTTTAATTCAACAACAGGAACCAAACCCGCCACCGAGGCCCAATTAGAATCTGCAACGTTTAATGGTGGAATGGTTCTCTAGATCTTGCGATCCGACCAATTAATCGATGGGATTTACGTTTTCTTGCGAAGGTGTCTCCTTCAGTTTGGACTTTCTCTTTTTGTATTTTCTCTTAGGTGGGATCGATATAAGATTGTAAGCCAATGTAAAACAACTTGGAAACAAAACGGGAAAAGGTTTTAAAATAATGGAGAAGAGGCTGAGCTTGGGATAACCTGCTACTCAAGCATGCAGATGACAATTCTATACCATAGGCCTAGTACTAATACGTTAACCGTGTGAGCATCCAATTACTGTATGAGATACTAATTATCAGAAAGAAAACACATATGAGATAAGATAATGGAAAGAAAAATAATTCACCTACACTAATCATCCATCACATGATAACACAACGATTCATCGTCATCATTAAATAAAAGAACTGTAAAACATTGCATCAGATAACTTAACAATATATTCAATAGCTCTTACTCATTACAACATCCATTCATGAAACGAGATAGGAAATAGTTCTTCTCCACGTCCAATCACACTTGCATTTGATGAAAATATAACTTGTCTCTAGTCTAGAAGGACTTCTCTATTAAAGGTAGCTTGAAAATAGTTCTTAACAAAACCAAAAAAGATATTTTCTTGCACCAACCATCGAACTCTAACTAATTGGTCGATGCTCTTATTTATAACATAAAATTCAACTGAAAATAACGACTAAGTGTAGAAAAGTAAACAAAATTCGCCACATGGCGTTCTCTTCTAACAATTTTTTTAACAGTCAACTCAAGATATCACTTGAAAAGGTGACTTTTCTCATACTCCGACCAACTGATGAACAACTCCTCGCAGGTTTGGGCCCATGGAAATTTGTGTTGTTCCATCGGGAGTGCGTAAAATTCTCTGATCTCCACCGCATGCGCCCGATATTTGACCAGACTAGTACTTAACTGCTGGAGCATGGCTCGAGTGCTGATTGGATGTTCCAGAAATTGTTGTCTCGTCTTGGCGCTGTGTCGGTCACCATTGCTAGTATTTTGGCCCATGAAGAATCTTGCTTGGCATGCGATTTGACTATGTCTTGCAAGTCAACGAAATCATCGGGTGTGCTGAACTCGGGTAGTCCAATACCTTTTATCACTTGATTGATCTTAACCCAGTGTCTCTCGCACTTGGCCCATTTCCCTTGAATTTCTCAGTGTGGTTCCCGATACATTTTGGCCCAATACTCAGCTAATCTTTTTATGCATTCAAGACTATTCTCGCTCAACACCCGGATGTCATGTTCTTCTTTATCTTGACCCTGCTGGACTACACCAATGTAGTTTATTCTTTCTGTGGCCTGTTGCACTTTTTCNGTGCCATGAGAGTATCCTCTTGGAGTTTAACTATTCTTGTGGTAAATAAGTGTCTCTCATTTGTGAACGTGCTATAGGCCTACTGGACCTCGCTCCTTAAATATACTGCGGCCTGTGTGGTTTCCTGATAATACTTAGCCAGATGGCTCAAATGTTCCAGTTCTTTCAGGGCAACTGCTAGTTCCTTTTTATCCTTTTTTGCACTGTCTAGTGTGGCGTCCGAGATCGCTCTCCCTACGCCGATAAGTTCATATGCTTTGGTGTTTTCTGTGTTTATCAAATCTTCCTCTATAGTGGTAAGGATGGAGAGATCCAATGTAATCCCCCTTTTCTTGGTGGTCCATTGGACAATAGCCTTCCTCTTTTGATCATAGGTGATCGCATATATATCGGCTACCTCATCCACAGGTTTGGGAATATGTTGATCACCCTTGGTGTATATTTTTTCAATATTGGGTTCGTGAACTTCCTTGTTGCACTCCGAAGGCCCGACCTTTGTCTGTTTCTTTTTAGGGATCTGAGTATCGAGCGAAATAGAGGCATCAGGAGTACACTCGATACTTACTTTTTCATTGACCATTGAAACATTGATTTCCTTTTGCGGGGATCCTTCCTTTGTCTCGTCCGGTTATGACTTGTCCTCTGGATTGTCTACTCGGGTATCCAGTGCATCAGGTCTCTTTGTTTTGAGGCCACTCTCAACTTCTTTTTCTTTCTGTGGAACCTCTTTGATTTGGACTTCAGGAACAAGATAAGATTTCTTATCAGGTCCCTTTTCTTCTTCGATATGCACATGGGTCCCAATAGATACCTCCAGGCTCTCATCATCATCGTATATATTTATAAAATCGTTCAAGGGGCTTGACATGCTTGTTTCTACTGGTACCCGGACTGCTTCTGGATGAGTCACTAGACCTGCTGGTGATCCATCCGGTGGCATTGTGAATTCAAGGTCATTCAACTTGGCAATTTCATCAACATCTATAAATTCAGGGCTGCTTGTACCCATCTGGATTCTCTCTGGGTCATCGACAGGTGATCTCCTCATTTCTGATAGGTCTGGGTCAGCTTGTAACTAATTAAGCACATGTTGTTCCCATTCTAACATGAGTAGTCCCATTTCCCATGCATCCTGTACCAAATGGATAACTCTTTCTTGCATAGGATCTTATCAAGGGAACTTCTGTTGCTTCAGTTGTTTCAGGTGTTATCCTTTCTTCTATGGCCCTGGGAATCCCTTGAGCCGATTGTTCCAGGGTTGTCGCTTGCTCATCTAGGCTCATGGCCTTGAACCTGGTTGCCTTAGGGTCAACCATCCTCACCATTACCTCATCCCATTTTTTGATCATTTTCGGTGAAGATCTCATCTTCAAACTTGTCATGGGCATATGGCCAGTAGGACGATACTTGTGATGCATGATTTAGGACCAGACCCTTTGGGTCGTGCTTGCGAAAATGACCAGTCTTGAATTGGAAATCCAATTGGCTTAACCCTTATTTCTTGCCTTGCGCGGTGTCTTTTACCATGTAGAAACCTATATGAAATCCATAAGGTATGAATGCTCGCTTCTTATCTTTTACCAGAGTAGCATTGTAACCTTGCAGGATGGTCTGATAACAGATTTCCCCTACTACTAGTCGATTGGGGACATACATAGGTAACAGGTGTGGTGCTCTGGTGGCCCCGAAAAACCTGATGTAGGTATCGCGCTCATCGAGGTACCAGTGGCCAACTTTTGATATAATATTTTTAGCCACATTCGATAGCCTTGGGTAGTCTTTCTTGAATAACAAAAAATGAATACGTGCGATAAATTGATCACAAATGAGAGAGTAGGATTTCTTGTACCTGTTCTGCCACAAGATGTTGAAATATACATGGACCGAGAGTTCTGAGGTGTGCCAACTCAGGTTCATTCCAACAAAGGAATTTATGGCACAGATGACGTCCAATAAATAAGAAACCATGTAGAAGGACAGAGGTTCTCCTTCTTTCGGCATCTGAGCCTGTCGTATGCAAGTGCTCAACTATTTGGAGATGATGACCGCCCAGTTAAAACCTATTCCAAAAATGGCTATAGTATAAGTTAGAGGCATCCAAGCCTATGGAAACCTGGAGCAATCTTTCTCCCCATGCAATCGGTAGAGGAGGACCATTAGATAGATATACGACTCCCTTAATTTGGCCATCGAGTACCAACCGAAGGTCCGATTGGTGAACTTTTTAGCCTCTATCCACCACAAATCCATCACCTTGCTAGTGTCGTGCTTCTCATAGAAGCTCACAACAAAATCGGTGTTCAGCCGCTCCTCCGACTCTTTGATCTTGTAGTAATTGTCAACTTCCACTAGAAGGAAAACCTCGACACACTCGCCATTGTCTTCATTAATCAAACATATTTGTGTGTTAGTGTTATTGATAAGCCACTTCAGGAGTTCTATGCAGGGGAATATTGGAGTTCTACTCGCTACCATGTGTAGATACGCCTTTCAGACGATCGAGAGGACATCATTGTCAATTTTTCTTGTATCGAGATTGTTGTGCGGGGTATATTCATGGAATTCTTCTTGCTTGATCTTGTAGAAAAGTTCTCCCCAGTGCAGGAGTATTGTCCTTGTCCCTATGCTTGCCTATGTGTCTCCGAAGTCCAGGGGATGAATGAAAACCTTCTTGGTGGATGTCTTGATGACGGACACTGGATTTGGAGTGAATTCCAATTGTTTCGCGACCACTGGGGAAGAGCCTTCTCCCACCTCTGGTTCCCTTAGCTTCGACGCTCTTGGATATTTCCTGGTGGTTGTTTTTCTCGGAGGCATTGTTCCTACAAACGAAACAATCTTTAGGGCCGACATACAGAGAAATATTGGATCATAATGTATATACCTCACATATACATACCTGTAATGCTTGTTAGACTCTGTGCTTTAATACTCACAAGATCTTGGAAACTTCTTCCGGATTTCTCGTCTCGCTCCTCTGTCTGACCTGAACTTCTTTGCACGTAGAATAATATTGTTTACAATGGATCAAAATAATTTGATGGGAAGATCTTACCAGTCATATCAACCAATTAATCTGTGTGATGAGTGAAATTCAAACAAATCTACAACCAAATCTCTATAATTTAATTCATCGTGGGTTGACGACGGAGATGCGAAGGGTGAAGTGTTATATCAACAGGTTCAAACAACCCTTTTGATTCATGCACGAATTAGAAAATAATGTGAGATTTTGGAATTACTTATCCCTTTGAATGCATCACATATAGCATTACAACGTCCCATCGTGTCGTCTTCCGAGTGGGCAGGTCAAGGATCGGCAATGCATGGTGAATATTTCATTGGAAACCTCATGTTTAGAACTTCTGATTCCGATTGATTTGTTCGTACTGATATGACGTGGAAAAACTAAATTGGGGTGCGGCTTGGGCCTCTGGAAGTGATAACGACTAAAGGGAAATATCGATCATATGTTTAACTGCTTTGGCAATGACACGTGATAGGTGGGGGAAGATGGTTTGATCGTGTATCCTAATCAGAGCTGGGGTTTTCAACAAGATGCATGTGTCAAAATAAACCTAGGATTGTTGATGCTGAAAAGTATCAGGGTCGGCGGTCGGAGGGGGGAATAAACCTGTCACGTCCTTTCTATGGACCTACCTTCTCAAAAATCTCCGCGCCGATGTCGATATTTTTGGGGATCGACTATTGGTTATTCTTTTCTTCCTTTGTAAGCGCTTACTCCTTCAGCATTTTGACGATATGTAAGGGATTGATCATCGGCGATATCCTTAGTGAAGCTCGTCGTGAAAGAAAACTCCCGTCTTCCAACGTCGATGAAGATCGATGCTCGGTTACCTTGGTTCTTTTGAGCGATTTCCTTTCATGCTTAATCCTTTCCGATGCCAAATTTCTTAAGCGCGTCGGGGAAAATCTTTGGCTGTTGATTCTTTTAATTAACAATTAGTATTTTTTAAGTTAATCAAAGGAAACATTTTTCATATGAAGTAGAATAAAAAAGTGCAAAAGATAAAGTGGTACCCAAAAAGCAAAATTTGACATAGTCTTTTGAGGGTGTGTTGAGTTCTCAACATGTCCATGTTTCATTTTTTTCCACGTATGGAGAAGGAAATATTCTCGTCCCCGCTAATAGAAGGAATATGAAAGCATTCAGTAGATTGATGTAAACTTTGGGTCCAACCAAAGAGAGTATGTTTTAGCCTTGGACACAAATGAAGTATCTAAGGGAAGGTCTCAAGTTGTGGAAAAGAATGAAGAAGGTGGTGATGCCCGAGTGGAACACAATTTCCATAAACCTGCAAGGGTCATTGTTATAGTCTAGTCAAAGTAACCTAGAAATCTCTTACTCTCAAATCCTCCAAAATTTCCGAGCATTAGAGTATATTTGGAGTCTAAAATGGGCCTCATAAGAAAAATCCACATTTATGAGTTCGAATTCAAAAATCAATATAGTTTCAAGAAATTGGGTCAATTGTAATCGTCGAGTTGGATCTATAGAAATAAAAAATTATTATTTTTCATATTTTTATTTGGTAATATTTCAATCCATATAAACCTCGCCTTGGTTAATATCTTGGTAATATCATCTTGAGATATGACAAATATTCTGTAAATACTAAATATAGAGTATTTTATATTATCACTACTTTGAATCGTTAAAAAAAATTGATCTCACATTAATTAAAATCATAATAATGTCACCTTAAATTATCTACTATAAATACTTTTCAATTTGGTTTAGCTCATGTGGTTGGGAGGAATGATTGTTATCCTCCCCACCCAGGTTCAATTCACACAAGTGACATGTTGAGCTCATATCAAGTATATTGTTGTAATGGATTTGAGAGCCGTGTTGTTGACAGGCCTTGTGCCTTGAAGATTATATTATAACTAATGATATATATTATATATAACAACAAATATAATATTATTATATATCTAACTTAAATATAACAAAGTATATAATAATATTTCATAACTAAATTATACTTATGTGTGTGTGTGTGTGTCATTTATTGTGTGTGAAAAAGAATATAAACCTTTCATTATTATTTTTAACCCTAATCTCATAACTCTATACTAACTCAACTTAGAAACTATCATTAATGGGACACTGTAGATTAACCTTCACTAGATTACACCTCTAATTTAGTGTGACATATCATCTACTTTTACTATTTTAATGTTTTCCTTAAGTGGCCCATTGCACACCCCAAATTTACTATAATTTTCATTGGAGAAGCACACTTATGATGTAGTCTAGTCAAGTGAAATCCACCTGGTAATTTTGGTAAACCTCAATATCTTTATGCTATTAGTCAAATTGTAGAGGAATCAATCCCTTCCAATTTGTTCCCCATTCCTATTGAGGTGAATCTGTATATTAAATAATCACAAGAGGGGAAATATAGGTGGGAAAAAGGTTAAAGCTACTCTATTCATTACAAGCCAGGAGAAGGAAAACTAGTTCCAGAAACCTCTAGATCTAATTCTAGTATGGATATTCATAGTCCCAAGGGGGTAGGAATGAGCACCTTGGGGAAATTATTGAAAGCCATAGAAGACAAGGGGAAGGGAATGTACCCACTAAGGTCAAAGAAATTGAATATTTCATCTAATGGGCTAGTCTTAGCGGGTCTAGAGTTGGACAATGTAAGAGAATTTGGTTCCAATTATATGGCTAAGAAATCCTTCCTACAATGTAACATACCCCAACCCAACCAATGGAATTACAGTGAAAAATTCTCATAAAAACGAAATTCAACTAACTAATTTAATTCATTTACAACTAACTGATTTTCTGTAGCTTCCAACTGCGAATTAAACGCATATTTCGCTACTTTATATAACCATAAAATAAATGCATCTAAAACATATCAGAATAATATAAATGAGATTAATCGTTCACACAACAACACATGAATCATTCCTAAATACACAGAGTTCATGCACACCAAATAAACTCATGAAATAACACAACAAAAAGATAAAACACTTATTTTTAAACAAGAGTTGTGCAATCAACTTCTTGGGATGGACGTTCCACCCAACCATAGACCAATTGATCCAAATATTAACAGCCAGTCACCCATGAGCTAAGGCTAGTAATCCACAAAACAGGGCGGTCTCTCACATTCCAATCACGACTCATAAACTTACAACCCACTGATATGTTCCTACAACTATCCCGATTTTCCACCGGCTCTCTTCCTCTTGACATGCCCAACCCAAGGAATGTACCCCTTCACTGATCTCAATCCCTTGGGTATTCCATTTGTTTATCAGGGTCTCTCTGGCACAGGTAGCTAGGAGTTTCTCAGCTGGGAACTCAAGGGAACCTTCTTTTAGAAAAACTACCAACAAACCAACAACAAACACTTGATGTTACAGTGCAACTTTTCTAGGAGTTCACTCTTCAAGCCCGACAACCTGGTTCTTCAGTTTCCAACTCCAAATACGCTTTGACATGCTCTAAAATTTTCCCTCCATCCAACTTCAAGCTCTCTACTTGCTCTCATGCACACAAATTTGACTCCCTCCAATTGTTGTCCCACCCCATATGAATTTCTCTCCTTTGGATTGCTTGCTTGACTCACACACTCCCCCAAGCTGATTGTACTTATCCCCCATGTGCCCAATAAATTTTGGATGTGACCACTCACACCCACCCTCTTACATGCATTCAATGATTGGATTTGGGAACACTCAATCATAAATTGGAAGGTTCATATACAAATAACAAATTTAGAAAAAAAAGGTTGAATTGATTTACATGGGTAATTCCCCCTTGGACCCCTCTTGGCTACTATCCTAGACACTCACCTCTGTTGTGGATTAATTAAACCCCCATCTCTTGTACATGTCCCCTTAGCAACTGGCATCACATTTCATTAATAAAACATGGAAATACAATTCACATATTACATCGCTTTGGCCGTAACCACACATTATATCTACATAAGCATTAATTAAACTGGGGATTATAGTGGGGATGTTACATCCCCGCTCCCTTAAAATTGTGCGTCGTCCTCGGTGCACATTATGACAATATACATATATTCAAAATTACATCACAATACTTAGAAAATAAAATTACGCAATTTTACAACTCCAACAACAGTCCCAACCAAGATCTCATGTTCCTCTCAACTCGTCGACCCAAGGAATGCACCATTCATTTATTAGGGATAAACCAAGGGATGTACCATCCGTTTATCAGGGATAACCCAAGGGATGTAACATATTTTTATCAAGTCTAACCTAAGGGATGAGCCATTCATTTATCAATGTCCCCAACATAGTTGGTTAGGACTCTGAGATGTGGTTCTAGAACTCTAGCTGCTCAAAATGGAGTCTGGCATTCTGTCTTCTTCAAAATTGTCAAACATTTTCGAGTACTTTGAATGCATGTTTTCTTCATGCTCCCATGTAGCATCTTCAGGACCGTAATAGGTCCATTGAACCTTTACTAGCTTTATGTCCTTGTTCTTGAGCACTTTGAATTTCCAGTCCAAGATGTGTACCGGTTCCACCCAGAAATCCCCTTTGTGCTCCACCTGGATCGCATTCCAATCAATTATGTGGTTAGGGTCAGGCACATATTTCTTTAATAATGACACCTAAAATACATTATGCACTCTCATGGATGCTGGAAATGCTAGCATGTATGCTGTTAGCATTGCCATTTTTCTTTAAATTAGAGTCGATTTTAGTCGAGTTATGGACCATGTGTCAAAATAGGTGAAGTCAGGTACATAACAATGAAGGGGTCGAAGTCAGCAAGTGGCCAGCTGGCCCTTGGAAACAAGAAGGGATGTTAGAGTTGAAACATGCGTAAATGGTACAGGTATGTTGTTCCCAGAGAGTTGGGTCTTGTTGAAATATAGTTTCTACGTGCCCCAGGTCGAGTCAAGTAGTTAATGGAAGTTGCATCGGCAAGCGCAATAACTATTATCAACTCATTATGAAGGCCGAGAGAATGAAAAATCGTAGCGTTCGTATCATGTATGCCATGCAACCCTTATCGCCTGTAATTTACACGCGGGGATGTGTTATGGAAGATCTGCAATTCGATTCAAAACATCCAGTCGCCATGAATTCAATGTTCCTTGGAATGATTCCTCCTTTTGTCCAATCTATTATAAATTCCAAATATTATGCACCCATTCTATTCGCGAAATCAGATTCATGCTCTCTCTGTAAATTTTCTCAAGTCTGGGTTGCTCAAATTTGTTGCCTTGTGCATTTGTTGGGTCCATCGTGTGCACGATAAAATACTTGTTGTGCCATGGCGACCCTCCAAAACATAAGGAAGGATACGCACAGCAGAAGAATTGCCAGGCCTTAGCTCCAAAGTGATTGGGATTTGTTCTCACTCTCAACAGGCATCCCTGAGGATATAAAGGGAGTTTTCCCTTTACCCATGGAAATGATGATATCACACTGCGCGGAGCTTGGGATGGAAGGACTTGCGCAAGGAAGAAATATATTAGGAGCCCTATCTACCCAACAACATATACCTTAGAGAAAGGGCAGGCCAAAGAAGAATAATGAAGCTGGGGAAATCTGAATCCCAGACGAGCCACGCACAACATCGGTTGCTGAAAAATTACTTATGTGCGTTGTGCGGCTAGAACCTGTTGAAGGTACTAGTCGATAAAGGGGGAGAAGAACGAGGAGGATGGATGTCGTGGGTACAAATGATCAAGATCCATCTTAGCAGCTGAAGCAGGTGAGACTAGCTACCGCCAAACTTTACCAGGAAAACAGGGAGTTGAGACAACAACTAGCGACAAAGACCATTGAAGTGTCAACAGCGCAAGGCCATGGAGGGAATGTGATGTGGTTCAAAAGATAGCTTAGAGAGGCACATGACACACTCATATAGCTGTGTGAGGCATAGAGGTTGGAAGAAGAAAGATATGTGAAGCATTCTAGGGAATGTGAAGCGGCCGAGGAGAAATCCCACACAGCTCTCACCAGCGAATAGAAGAAACAAGATTAGTTGAGTGTGTTCCTGTATTCGCAAACATAAAACATATATTGACAGTTTTGAAAGAGACATCTCCCTAAGAAATTTTGTCATTTTGAGAATGACCATGAAAATCAACAACCACTTTCCATGCACATTCCCCTAGCAGACGAGCACACGGAAGAAGTCAAAGTCGTTACTGCAGATAGTGGGACTCTGACAAACACCTGCCTGTTCAGATATCTAATCAAAGGAAAGCATTGACACATCACACTCTCATGATGAGACCTGGTCGATAACCGAATCCTCGTGGTGGATTACGAACAATCATGATGTAGCCAGATGTATTTGTTGTCTATTTTTGGAAAAGCGTCATTCAAAGAGTCATTTAGCGCAGATAGTCAGTTTCCTAGTTTTTAGAGATGTTAGTTAGAAGAGCAGGGTATCCCAAGCAACGCCCTCGCCTATATATTTTATCTTTTCGATGTAAGCCAGGTTGGTTGGAAAAATTAGTATAGACAATGACTATTGTATGTAGTTTGAGCTCGATCGAAATTTAATGCAAAAGTCCTAAAGCTTTGATGAAAAGATTCTAATTGTAGCAGTTGGATGTATTGTTTTCCTTTCTTTGTGTACAAACTTCCTATTTTATTTACTCATATCTTTTTCTATCTAAATCAAAACAAAATTTTGAACCTATGGATTTGCTGCACAACGTCCCTTGTTCGTGCCATTTAGACAAAACATTTTTCCTCTAAAATTAACTCTGAGTTCATCTGCAACAGTGCTCCAATTTACTTCCTGTGTTTTCTCCTCACCACACTTTACAATTTTTCACTGAAGGTTGTTGCTCGCTTAGCATTTATCCTCTCAAGTTCAGTCACCAAGTCATTTGTTTCATCGTCCTCTCGAATCGACTCCATATCCCAAGGTCTCACTCTCTTGCGCCAATATAACTAGAACCCATTATTTCAAAAGTGTTAAATCTAGCCAACAACTTTAAATCCATATCCCACATTGAGACAGTGTCTCCTGAGAGAGCCCTCTCCAGTTCTGAAAGTTTAGTTTAAGATCTCAAAGTTGGTTGAAATAGTTACCTCTGTTGTCTCTTTATCAGCCGAACAAATTTATAGATTGCTAACATTCTGGCGTCATTGCCTGGGAAGAAATTGAATAGACTTTCCCTAGGAGAATGACTAACGTTGTAGTTTGACCCTTGAGGGTAACAGAGGAACAAACATATGTACCGACTGAAACCTTTACCATGGAGACTCTAGTCATAAAGACCAGTAGCTCCAAGTAGCGCAGTTTAGGAACCATGGCTCTGAAGACGATCTATACCAGAGCAAATCCTGACTCAAATCCTGTAGAGTCTGTGTACGACCCTAAGAAAATTATATGCAGGACTAGAGAGAAAACGTCAGACCCGTTCTATTACCTGGATAGGAGCTTATCCCTACCCAAAGTGCACAAAGAATTGATGACCTTGAGTTTAACACATTATTCGAGCAAACCCTGTTCATGTCTAAGTCGGAAACCAACTTGGATGAAATAGTTTTTGACCAGAAGAGATTCCAAGCCCTGATATCTAATAATATCCCTCAAATCCCCAATCCTCCTAGAGCTATGGCCGCCATATTCTCCCCCTTCGTTCTCCTAGCTCAGTTGCATGATTTTCCCCCAAATTACAGCCAGAGGATTAAGCTATACAATGTTGAAGGGAATGTTTCAACCCAGAAGCATCTAGATTAGTTTAACGATTTCATCGACCTAGAGGAGGTGGACTATGTAGACTCAAAAATGAGGTTTTTCATGCAGAGCCTTTTGGGGGAGGTGAGGAAATGGTTCAAATCCCTCCTTGATGTGAGCATTCGAGACTTCACCATGTTCGATACATCCATCATCGCTAGATGGGGAGACAAGAAGAACTCCTTGCAGCTTTTAACGTAGTACAACAACATGAAGATGGCACCAGAAGAGACAGTGCAAGAATTCTCAGCCTGTTTCATGAAGGTTTATAAATCGATTCCTGTAGAAGTCCATCCACCCCCTGGGGCTGCACAGTTGCGGTACCCTGACTCCATCAAAAATGATTTCGCCTTGTTGTTGAGAGAAAGAATATCAACAAATATAGATGAGATGATGAGAGATGCGATCAAAGTCGAGGTAAATATGATGGCATTAGGGAAGATAAATAAAAGATTCAACAGAGGCGATAAGAAACCCCAAGAAGACACACAACCATCGACATCTCGGTCCTCAGACGACAAGTTCGACTTAATGATGAATACAATGGAGAAACTAATGGAGAGGATGTCCATGGGAAACAGACCTAGCGCCCGAGAGAAACAGGAACCTCAACCTCGAAATTAGAACCTCAGAAGGGGCCAAGTCCCTCAAGTCAGAAAAATGGGACAATGGGAGTAGAGAGATCAAGGTGACCAACAGATAAGGCCCCCATTCCAAAACAACTACATGGATGAAGACTTCGATCAGAGGTTCGAAGACCAAATGCATTGTTGCGATGACAAGAACCCACATGTGTTTTTGACAAAGAGAGAACATGATCGGTGCATGAGAAGAAAAGACGATATATGCTGGAGACAAACGATGCATGGATTGGGGAAACTAATGATGCGTTGTCTTGGGAAACGAAAGAGTTCATAAAAGGTTATCAGAATGCCATCATGCAGTTTTAGAAGAAATATAACCTCAGGAGCAAGGAAGCGTCTACTGAGCCTCAGCAGAAAAATCCCATAAGGAAACCTTCGGTGGAAACCCCTTCCACAAGCCGACCAAGGCCGGACAGCATGACCAAAGATGCGATGGAGAAGGGAAAGGCGAAGGAGGAGGCCCTGAAGAAAACTCCGGAAGCAAGCCGAGAAGCGGGTGGAAAAGAGGTAGAGAAAATATGTCCCCCCTTTAACTTTGAGCATGAAATGGATAAAATCAAAATATCTGTCCCTTTCAACGAACTTATTAGAAAGGGAGAGTATCAGGAGTAGATTATTAAAATGATTAAAATGGGAGGAACCCCCGATACTTTGAATTTCCAAGACGATCACCCTGCTATTATGTTCGGTCTGCACGTTGAAGAGACAAGTGATACTGAGGACGTACCTCTGTTCTACATCAGTCTAAATATTCATGACATGACCCTGTATAATGCCATGCTTTATTCAGGTGTGTCTCACAACCTCATGCCAAAGGTGATCATGGACGAATTGGGTTTCGACATCACAAGGCCGTACAAGGACCTTTTCTCCTTTCATATGAGGAAAGTCAAATGCTTGGGTCTCATTAAGGAGTTGGTCATGTCGTTGGCCCAAATTCCTTCAAAGAACATGGTTATGGATGTGGTCATGGTAGAAATACCCCCTAATATTGTCATGTTGTTGTCCAGGTCATGGGCTATGAAGTTAAAGGGGACCTTGCAAATGGACATGTCATATGCCACCATCCCTATCTTTGGCTAGGACATATGGTTGTACCTAGAAGTGCTGATGAAATACATGGTAAGCAGTAAGACATAGCCAAATAAGCATCCCATATACTCCATCGACACTGAGGCTTGTTCCTCTATATTCTACGATGACATGAGTTTTGAGGAGGAAGAGTCGACTTCCATCATGACAGTTGATGAGGAAACCGCGTGTGAAGAAACAAAGTGCGCTGACATAAAAAACCGTGTGGAAAATGAGATGTGGAACATGAGTTTCGATGGTGTTGTTAGCTAGGAAGGAGAAGGTGTCGGTGTATGGGTAAGCCCCCCTAAAGTGGGCACAAAGCTGTGCTCATACAATCTCGCGTTCGAATGCACAAACAACATGGCCAAGTATGAGGCACTGATTCTGGGCCTAAAGGTGTTGAAATAATTAGGCACGAAGAGGATAGCAGTGTGCGGGGACTCTGAATTGGTCATAATCTAGGTTAAACGAATATATCAGACAAAGCACCCCAAGCTGAGAGCATACAGAAACTTGGCACTGGACCTCCTCGAATAATTTTTAGAGTATGACCTATCTGCTATCCCAAGGGAGAAAAATCAGATCGCCGATGCGTTGTCCACCTCGGCCTCGATTTTTAAAATCCCCATCTTCCCAAACAAAAAATACGAGATTGAAGTCAAACACAGGCTGATAGTGCCTGATAATATCAAATACTGGCAGGTGTTTGAAGACAACAAGCAAGTGGAGAGGTTTCTCCAAATGAGCGGCGAGTTCGCTAATACAAACATTGACGATGAATGCTTTTGCGATGAACATGGGAGCGTGGATGCACGTAGTAATGATGACCCTTTCTAGAACCAGATAGTGGGAAGGGACATAGTACAACTGAAAAATAACATCATCCAAAAGGGGCTAGTGCTGCTGGAAAAGTTGTTCGATGAAAATGATGTGGCTAGGAATCCCAAGATCATTTCAAATGATGAGGAAGTCGAAGACTGCAACATCCAGACTGAGGAGAACCTGAAAGTAATCAAATTATAAAAAACGCTCAGTCCAGAGGTCAAGCAAAGACTACGCCAAGCTCATGAAGGATTTTCCTGACGTTTTCACGTGGAGCTATGATGATTTGAAGGTGTATGAAACTAAAGTAATCCAACATGTTATCACTCTCAAGGAAGACCATAAGCCTTTCAAACAAAAGCTGAGATGGATAAATCCCCTGCTACATCCGCTGATTGAAAAAGAGGTAAAGAAACTGTTCAAAGCTAAGATTATCGTTTCTTTAAGATTCTCGAAATGGTAAGCTAACTTGGTACCTGTAAGAAAGAAGAGTGACGAAATAAGACTATGTGTGGACTTCCGAAACTTGAACAAAGTGTCCCTAAAGGACCACTAGCCTCTCCCGAAAATGGACTATATCCTGCAAAAGGTGGTGGGTTCCCAGAAGATGTCCATGCTGGATGGTTTTTCGGGGTATAATTAGATCATGGTCCACCTAGACGACAGAGAAAAAATGACTTTCACAACTCCTTGGGGGACGTCCATGTACACCAATATGCCTTTCGACCTAATGAACATTAGAGACACTTTCTAGAGGGCAATGGACATCACATTTTCTGACAAAAAGGAAAAGTTCATTGTGATCTATCTGGACGACATCACAGTATACTATGCCTCTGACGAACAACACCTCGAGCATCTGAAGAAAGTTTTCCAGAAGTGCATGAAGTTCAGCATATTGCTAAATCCGAAGAAATCACATTTCAGGATGGAAGAAGGGAAGTTTTTGGGGAACATTATCTCGAAAGAAGGAATTAATATAGACCCCAACAGGTTTGATGGAATCCTAAAAATCGACACTCCGCGTAGTAAGAAGGAAGTGTAATCCTTCCTGGGAAAGGTAAACTTCTTGAGAAGATTCATCCCGAACCTGGAAGAAATTATAAAGCACATAACCCGCATGCTCAGGAAGGGAAATGAGATCAAGTGGAATTTGGAAGCCAGGAAATGTTTTGAAGATACCAAGGTGGCATTGACTAGAGCTCTTGTGCTATCCAGCCTAGACTTCATGAAATATTTCATCCTATTTTCTTTCACCTTAGAGCATACTATTACCGGTGTGTTGTTGTAGAAAGACGAGAAGGACTTTGAGAAACCTATAGCCTATTTTAGCAAGACGTTGAGGGATGCTCCACTAAGGTACAACATTATGGAAAAATAGGCACATGCCTTACTGAAAGCCTTGAAGGAGTTCAAGACATACATATTGCACTTCCACGTCATTTCTTATGTGCCCAACAACTCAGTAAAGGATATCCTGAATCAATCTGACCCTGAAGGGAGAAGAGGCAAGTGGATAGTAGCCATGCTGGAATACAATATTGAGATCAAGCATATGAAACTAATTAAGGGTTAGGGCCTTGCGAAGCTATTGGCACAGTGTGACGTTGTAGGAATAAATTTCATTACTGATCTGTCAGAAAATCCTAAGGAAGAAATGACTGTGTAGGTGTCTCAGAAGTTTATCGATTCACCATGGTATGCAGACATCATCTATGTGTTGAAGAATCTCCAAGACCCTCCAGGTGTAAGTAATACCAAGTCCAGATTTCTAAAGCTTAAAGAAGTTAAGTTCTGTATCCTGGATAACTCACTCTACTGGAAATATCCTGGGAGAATATTGCTGAGTTGTTTGGTGGAAAATGATGCGAAGCAAGCCATAAAAGAATTTCACAAAGGCAATTGCAGAGGGCACCACTACTGGAAAACCACCGTGCACAAAATCCTAAGAGTGGGTTACTATTGGCCTACAATCTTCACAGACATGTACAAAGAAGTCTCCAGCTGCCACGAATGTCATATTTTCGACAGGAGAAGAACGTTTCATACCTTACCACTAAATCTGATCTCAGTTGAAGCACCTTTCATGCAGCGGGGTCTTTATTTCACAGGGGAAATAAATCCACTATCCTCGGCGCAACACAAGTGGATACTCATAGCCATTCACTAATTCATGGAATGGATAGAAGTGATCCCCATGAAGCAAGCTACTGACTCAGTCATCATCCAATTTCTTGAGACAAACATCTTCTCGAGATTTTGATGCCTCGTCAAGATCATAACAGACAACGTGGCCACATTCAAGTCCAAGAGGATGGAAAAGTTTTGTTGGGATTACAATATAACCCTGGGGCATTCCACTACGTACTACCCACAAGGAAAAGGGTTAGCAAAATCTTCAAATAAATGCCTAACCAAGATCATCAAAAGACTCTTGCAAGATAATAAGAAAGCTTGGCATAAAAATCTTATCTATGCATTGTGGGAAGATCAGGTTACCACCAAGAAGTCCATATCAACGTCGCCTTTTCATATCCGATACAGTGCAGACACAATTTTCCCTACCTCACTGGGGCCACCCATCATAAATTTAATGCAAGAGTAGGAGGCCGAGCCAGATGACACGCAAAGGAGAATAAATCAGTTGATTCACACACAACAGATGAGGGAACATGTATACAATTGATTACAACTCCACCAGGAGAGGATAAAGAGAACCTTCGACAAACGTTCTAAGAAGGAGGAATTTAAGGTAGGGGAGCTTGTGCTGAGATGGGATGCGAGGAATGAAGATAAAGGAAAACACAGAAAATTTGACCACCTTTGGACGGGTCCATTCAGAGTCAGCGCGTATTGCGGGAGAAACGCTTATTTTCTAGAAGGATCAAATGGAGAATTCCTTGGTTGGGGGCCTGTAAATGGAAGGTTACTCAAACATTACCTGATGAAATAAGATCCATTTAAGTCACATGTCATTGTAAATAGTTGTTTTTTTTCGAGTTAGTAGGTTAGCAGAAAATTGAAGCCCAAAGTGAAGGCCCTGAGTTTATGCTGATTCTTATGGAAGCTGGATCGGTATGTTAGGTTGTGTTTTGTCTTTCATATTGTAGTGTCGAAGAGTTTAAATAAGGCCCAATGGTTAGACACCTGGTCTACTAGTATTTTCTACCTCACAGAGAGGATAACATCCCCATTGGAGCCAATTGTTAGCACTGCCATTTTTCTTTAAAGTAGAGTCAGTTTTAGTTGAGTTATTTCCCATGTGTCAAAACAGGTGAAGTCAGGTATGTACAAATGAAGGGGTCGAAGTCAGCAAGTGTCCGGTTGGCCCTTGTAAACGGGAAGGGATGTCAGAGTCGAAACATGCGTAAATGGTATGGGTATGTTGTTACAGAAAAATCCCCCTGAGGACAAGTGGATTTTCTCTTGGGATCTAGACTCCTAAGACCAATACAAAAAAGTGATATTGTGGACACTAACTTTCCTTTGCATGAAGCTAAACTATTCAAAGAAGAAGAAGGAAGAAGGGTAAATACCTTTCACCGACGTTTGTCCTTGCTCGATCCAGGTTGATCTTGATCTTCAAGTTCTTCAGAAGGTCCTCAAATACAATGAGCAACAAAAACACTACTTTCTACTCTACCATGATTAGCTTCAATATGGATATATGAAAGAAACAAGTTCATGAAACGTACACAAACTTTAAAGGAAACATTCCAAGCATAGATTTATATTAATGAAAACAAAGCGAGATGCTTATAGCCATGGATGTAGGTGCAACAACTTCACCAAGCTCTCTTTGTCCAGACCCTTGGTAAAATAATCCACACACAGAATTTTGATGCTTCAATTATATCTCCCTTATGATATCATAAGTTTTATACTTCACAATGTCTCCATATGTTCCTTATGAGATCATAAGTTAGGTGCTTCTCCATTCCTCTATATCAATACCACTCATGAGATCATAAGTTTGGTATCTCTAAATCTCTATATCTAGCTTCACCATGAGAAGGCCTCCTTATATAAGCTTGGAGAGGCCTAACCATTTGAGAGATATTTGGGATAAGTTGAGGATTCCTCTCCTTCAGTTGTGGATCTACCCTAAGATCATGCCTTGACCTCAGATTCGAATCCAACCAACTTCAGAGATTGAGGGGATTCTTCCCTGATTTATCTCAACAAACCAAAATTCGCTTAGAAGGGGCAACACTCCCCCAAAAGGGTGCACATAGCATTTCAACACTCCCCCAAAGAAGGCTAGGGAGTGCCGACACTCCCTGACAGTGGGTAGGGGAGTGATGCCTTCCAAAAATAATTTTTGAGTGGTTTTCTTCATGGAAAATGCTTTGTACTCTTCATCAAATAATTTCTCTTCCTAAAACCAGTCTTTAAGGGTGTCTTAAGTGTCCCTGTGATGTTGTTAGAGGCACGACATAGGAAATATGGAAGTATGATGTTTGCGACACTTGTGGTCAAGATGAAACACTTGCGGACAAGATGTGACACTTACAACACTTGTAATGACGACACTTGCGACACTATTGAAGTGAGTAATTTTGATGTGTAACATATGTTGTTCCCAGAGAGTCATGTCTTGTTGAAAGATAGTCTCTACGTGCCCCAGGTCAAGTCAAGTAGTTAATGGAAGTCGTGTCGACAAGTGCAGTAACTATTATCATCTCATTATGAAGGTCGAGAGAATGAAAAATCGCGACGTTTGTATCATGTATGCCCTGCAACCCTTATCACATGTACTTTACACATAGGGATGTGTTATGGAAGATATGTAATTCGATTCGAAACATCCAGTTGCCATGAATTCAATGTTCCTTGGCACGATTCCTCCTTCCGTCCGATCTGTTATAAATTCCAAATATTCTCCACCCATTCTATTCATGAAATCAGATTCATTCTCTGTCTGTAAAATTTTCTCAAGCTCGGGTTTATCAAATTTTCCACCTTGTGCATTTTCTGGGTCCACTGCACGTAGGATAAAATACTGGTCGTGCCATGGAGACCCCCAAAAACATAAGGAAGGGCGTGAAAAGTGGCATAATCACTAGGAATTAGCCCCAAAGCGACTGGGATTCATTTTCACTCTCAACAGACATCCCCAAGGATACAAAGGGAGTTTTCCCTTTACCCATGGAAACGGTGATATCACACCGCACGGAGCCTGGGATGGAAGGACTTGCATAGGAAGGAAATACATTAGGAGCCCTATCTCCCAAAAAGAAGATAACTCAGAGAAAAGGCGGGCCAAAGAAGAATAAGGAAGCTGGGGAAATCCGAATCCTAGACGAGCCACATGCAAGATCGGTTGCTGAAAAATTACTTACGTGTGTTGTGTGGCTAGAAACTGTTGAAGGTACCAGTCGAGAAAGGGGGATCAGAATGAAGACGATGGATTCCATAGGTACAAATGATCAAGATCCATCTCAACAGCTAAAGTAGGTGAGACTAGCTATCGCCAAACTTTACTAGGAAAACAGGGAGCCAAGACAACAGCTAGCGACAAAGACCATTGAAGTGTCAGGAGAGAAAGGCCATGAAGGGAACATGACATGGCTCAAAATACAACTCAAAGAGGCATAGGATACAATCGTACAGCTGTACGAGGCACAGATCTTTGCAGAAGAAAGGTATGCGAAGAATTCTAGGGAATGTGAAGCAACCGAGGAGAAATCCCACACAACTCTCGCTAGCGAACAGAAGAAACAATATTAGTTGAGGTTGTTCCTGTATCCGTAAACAGAAAACAAATCTTGACAGTTTTGAAAGAGACATCGCCTTAATACATCATTTTGATAACGACCATGAAAATCAACAACCACTTGCCGTGCACATTCCCCAAGCAGATGAGCGCACGAAAGAAATCAAAGTCGTTACTGCAGATAGAGGGAATCTGACAAACACCTGCCTGTTCAGATATCTAATCAAAGGAAATCATTGACACATCACTCTCTCATGATGAGACCTGATTGATAACCGAATCCCCATGGAGGATTACGAACAATCTTGATGTAGCCAAATGTATTTGTTGTCTATTTTTGGAAAAGCATCATGCGAAGGGTCATTTAGCGTAGACAGTCAGTTTCCTAGTTTTTAGAGATGTTAGTTAGAAGAGCTGGGTAGCCCAAGTGGCATCCTCACCTATATATTTGATCTTTTCAATGTAAGCCAGGTTGGTTGGAAAAATTAGTATAGAAAATGACTATTGTATGCAGTTTGAGCTCGATCGAAATTTAATGCAAAAGTCCTAAAGCTTTGATGAAAAGATTCTAATTGTAGCAGTTGGATGTATTGTTTTCCTTTCTTTGCATACGTACTTCCTATTTTCTTTACTCATATATTTTTCTGTCTAAATTAGAATGAAATTGTGAACCTGTGGATTCACTGCGCAACGCCCCTTGTTCGTGCCATTTAGACAAAGAGTTTTTCCTCTAAAGTTAACTCTGAATTCATCCGCAACGGTGCTCCTAGTTACTTCCTGTGTTTTCTCCTCACCACACATTACGATTTTGAACTGAATATTGTTGCTCGCTTAGCCTTTACCCTCTCAAGTTCAGTCACCGAGTCATTTGTTTCATCATCCTCTCGAACTGACTCCATAACCCAAGGTCTCACTATCTTGTGCCAATATAACATGAACCCATTATTTAAAAAGTGTTAAATCTAGCCAAAATCTTTAAAGCCATATCCCACGTTGAGATAGTGTCTCCCAAGAGAGCCCTCTCCAGGTCCGAAAGGCTAGTTTCAGATCTCAAAGTTGGTTGAAACAATTACCTATATCGTCTGTTTATCAACTGAACAAATTTACAGAGTGCTAACATATGCAACTGGCCCTATATTTTCTAATATTTCAAAAGGTCCACAATATCTTGTTGCCATCTTTGGGAAACTTCCTAATCTCAGCTAACTTCTCTTTACCTTCACTTTTAAAAATACATGTTCGTCCACTTTAAAATCTCTAAACATTATATTCTCGTCTCCATAACTTTTCTGCCTATCTTGGGCAACCTTTAAATTATGTTTTATCCTTGTCATTTGATCTTCCATTTCCTTTAATAATTCTAGCCCAAAAACTACTCTGGCTGCTCGATTATCCCAACTTACTAGTGTGTTACATTTTTTCCATACAATGCTTCAAACGAACTCATTTTCAATGAGCCTGATACCCATTGTTGTAGGAAAATTCAAATAAATGAATATAATCTTCCCACTTTGATGGTTGATCCATCACATACATTCTAAGAACGTCCTCAATTATCCTATTGGTTCTCTCTGTTTTCTCATCTGACTCTAGGTGATATGTTGTACTAAGATTTAAATTTGTCCCAAATCCTATGAACAAATCTTTCCAAAAATTCGATGTAAACTTTGTATCTATATATGCAACTATTTCCTTAGGCACTCCATGTAACCTAACAACTGCATTCATATAAATTTATGAAATATTTATTTCCTTGTGTGTAGTCTTTACTGGGATAAAATGTGTTTCCTTAGTCGATTTATCCACCACCACCATGATGCTTCACTTTTCTGGCCAACTTTGTAATAAAATCCTATGTGACAACTTCCCATTTCCACTCTGGAATGGGAAATGGATGTAGAAATCCTTCTTGGTGCCTATGTTCAGTCTTCACTTTCTAACACTCTAGACATCTGGCTATGTAATTAGCCACTTCTTTCTTCATTCCTGGAAAAAAATATTGGCTTCTTACAACTGCAATTGTTTTCTGATATCTCGGGTGCCCTACATATGGCACAATGTGCATTTCCTTCAAAACTGCATTTTTCAGCTCACTAGAATTCGACACATACACCTTTCCTTTATACATAAGAATTCCATCTTCTTTCAGCTTATAAAAATTAAATTTCTGCTGAAAATTACGTTGATGTAATGTTTCTTTTATTTTTAAATAACTTTGGTATGAATTTACTGCTGCAACAATTTTATCTTTAAGATCTATGTTATACATGTTGATGGCTGCAATATGCACTTCATGATATTTCCTATTGAGTGAATTAGCCACTTGATTTTCCTTTCCCTTTATATGATTAATTTCAAAGTCATATTCAGTCAAGAATTCAAGCCATCTAGTTTGTATGGAATTTAGTGTTGGCTATCCAAAAAAATGTTCTAGACCACAGTGGTATGTCCTTAGCTCAAATTTGTTCCCCATAAAGTAATGCCTCCACATTTTTAATGCATGTACAATTGCTGCTAACTCTATATCATGGGTAGCATAACTCTATATCATGGGTAGCATACTTTATTTCATGCTCTTTTAGTTTCCTAGGTTCATAACATACCCCATGATCCTTTTGACTAAGGACTCCACCGAGCCCTTCCTTTCATGCATCGATGCACACAACAAAATATTCATTTGGATTTGCAATCTTCAATATTAGTGCACTTGTCAATATTTACTTCAACTACTGAAAGCTCTCTTCACACTTGGGTGTCCATTCAAACTTCACTCCCTTCTTTTGCAAAGAAGTAATTGGACTTGCAATCCTTGAAAAACCTTTTATGAATCTTCGGTAATGGAAATACCCATGGATGATCTCACCTCTGTGACATTCTTTGGCGTTGGCCATCCTCTAATGGCCTCTATCTTCTCAAGATCAACTGTTGCCCCCATTGTTGATGTTATATGCCCCAAGTAGTGAATCTTCTTTTGATAAAAGATGCACTTAGCTTAGCATACAATTTATGCTCTCCTAAAACTTACAACACCATTGTTAAATGTTGTTCATGTTTCTTTTCTGACTTAGAGTAGACAAGTATATCATCTAGGAACACAATTACAAACTTTTCCAGGTACTCCCTGAACACTCCATTCATCAAACACATAAAAATTGTTGGGGAATTTGATAGTCCAAATGGAACTACCGTGAATTCATAATTCCCATATCTTGTCCTGAATTATATCTTGTTGATGCCTTCTTCTTTTATCCTTACTTGATGATAACCTAATCTCAAGTCAACCTTCAAAAATATTCTTGCACCTTTTAGTTGATCAAACAAGTCATCAATTCTTGGTAAAGGATATTTGTTCGTCATGGTGACCTTATTCTGTTGTCTGAAATCAATGCACAACCTTAAGGTTCCATATTTATTCTTCACAAAATAAACTGGGGCTCCCCAAGGTGATACACTTGGGCACATATATCCCTTCTTTAACAACTCTTCAAGCTGCATCTACAACTCTTTCAACTCTAGTGTGCCCATTCTGTAAGGTGTCTTGGAAATTGGGGTAGCTCTTGACTTCAAATCAATAGAGAAATCAATGTCTCTTTTTGGTGGAAATCCTGGGATTTCTAGGACAACATGATGTTTTTCCAACCAATCCATGCTAATTAGAGATTCATATGAACCCAATGGTATTATGTTTACATCTACCTTTGTGTTGGGTCCATTCATGTCTATTTGACAATATTTAATGAACTCATTGATCTTTCTCTTAGCTCCTATGGCTAACTGAACTAACCAATATTTATTATGCTTACTCCTTTGCAAGAAAAATATTTCAACAATTATACCATATATGTAACTATGGCTAGCTCCATAATCAATCAAAATTGCTATGAGATGGTTGTCAATCTTACCTTCCACTTCGATCATGGGGGATTGATATTCAAATTACTTGTTGTCCAAGGATGCATAAATCCTTGGCATGTTTCCTAATATGTCTTCCACTATTTCATCCTCTTGAATGTTGTGGACAATCCTCATTCTTTCTCCTTTGTGAGGGAAGTCCTTATATAAGTGATTTCTCTCACATCCCCAACAGTGTACAAGCTGTTGCCTTGACATTTTCCCAAATGTTTCCACAGTCTTTTGTTCATTTTGGGCTGACTGACCTTGCTAATTTTCTTAGGACTTGTTCCTAAAAAAGTATGGCTTAAAAAATTTCTGAATTTGATCCTTTTTACCCTTAATCTTGTCACTCCAAGCCTTTTGGAAAGTTGGCCTTCCTTTGCTATGCTCTTAAATATGCCTTTCTCTCCTTGTGGCTTCCTCCAAATTTTTGGCGTTATCATATTAAATCTTGTCACTATATAAGGATGGTAACCCAGTTAGAAACATTTGGATTTTGATCTTCTCATCCTTGATGAAGTCAACATACTTCAACAATTCAAAGAACTTCTTTTCATATTCATCTATTGTCCCGGTTCCCAACTTGACTTAAGAACTCTTTCATGTTCCTTTCATAGTAATGTTCAGATAAATATTTCCCTTGAAAGTATCCTTTGAACTACCTCCATGCGATATGTTGAGGAAAATATATGAATTATCTTACTCAAGAATTTTTTAATCTTTCCTAGCTAAGACAAGATAGTCGGGAATATCACCCTATATTTTATAGCCTCAAAACTATTTTCCCAATCCACAAGTATTAATTACAAGTGTTTAGTTTGACTTTTTTTTATGAAAAGAATGTTGCAAAATAACCTAATTTTTTTATATAAGTTTATGAAAAATCTACAAATTACAGAAAGTAAATGTGGAGATCAAAAAAGAAAAAGTAACCAAGTCACAGGTACACAAAAATGAGACAGAATAACAATCTTCTTTATTTCATTCCAAGAAATCAAAAGTGTTTTTCTCTTTACAAAACCCTTGTGAGGGCATGGACCAAAGTCTAATTTAGAGATCCATGATGAAAAATATACAAAATGATCGTGACAAGAAGTAAAAATTGAACTTTATAATCTAGATCAGCTTGCCACAGACTACTGCCAATTTGACTCTACAAAATATCCTTTATCAGCTATGAAACTTAATCCATAAACAAACAAGTATACACAGACTATCAAGGATGGATCAACACCTCTAAAATAAGAATATGAATGATTTGGTTCAATTATGAACCTTGATGTCTACAATACATCCCTGGTGTCAAAAAGAGAATTAGGCTTTGAATGAACTCAAGAATGAATGAAAACTGAAACTATCTCTTGAAATCAAAAGATCAAACCTTAGTCTTGCTTTCTCCTTCTATTCCCGCCTTCTTTCTTCTTCTCATTAAGCTTTTATGCCTTCCAAATAAGTTGAATTAATTCAACTACTTTATTTAGTTAATTTAGTTTGACTTAACTAATTTAGTTTAGGAGAAATAATAATAATAATAATAATTAAGGGTCTTTATTTAATAATAACTAGGTAGGTGGGACCCCTTGTGACTCCCTTCTTTTATTCTTTTCAAAAAACACAATTGGATAATCATTTAAACACATGCCACCTTGTAAATCCCTTAAATACCTTCAAAATTTGAATATTTAAATATCAGAAATAATTCAAATCATATCCAAAAATATGTAAATATCCACATTATCCCAAAAAATAGCTTGTTGTCCAAAACTTTCAGTAGAACACTGTCTTCATAAACTCAATCATAAAAAAAATAAATTAAAAGCCATATTTTCCACTCTCAGAGGCAATCTTTCTTTTATCATTGATGTCCCCTTTTGACTTCCTCGAAGTAGCCTTTGGTTGATTTGAACCTTGATCCTGTATCTCACTAATAACATGGGAACAATCATCCTTCAGATGCATACGGGAGGACACTGATTTTGATGAGTCATTTGAAGGAGAAGAAGGGGAGGCAACAAATTTTCCTTTATCTTTCACATGGGGAACATCAATTTTAAGACTTTTAATAGCATGAGAGGATTGAACATGTGAATTCATAGGGGAAATATGAACATTAGGATTTACATGTGGTGGAGGCGATAATGAAAAATTGGGCCAGCCATGATGGTGAGAGAGAACCCGATTGAAAATCTCTTTCCATCCATCATTTGCAGGTACTTCTGGTTGCATGGACACATGATGAGGCACAAGAATATCAAGGATGTTTTGAGGATGGAAGGGAGGTCTCTCTGCTTGAGGTTGTATTATTCCTTTCCCAATCCAGTTAAAGAACCCATCTTGGAACAACTGGTTCAATTCTTGGGGATATACATCAAAATGAATGGAGACTTTAGGCCTTCTAAGCCCTCTATTCCAGTCTCTATTATTTCTTCCATGGTTGCACCTACTGAAGAAACTCATCCTGTATGTAGAAATTCATCAGTAACTAAGCCCTTAATACACCATACATGACATTCTGCTTGCATGAAACAAAATTTGGCTCAGAAATTGACATGCGATGCATGCAAATCCATCCATAAAAACTATTTAATAATTGTCAAGTGAGTAGGGGGTGACAGGGTTCATGGGACATGTGAAGGGAGTGTAATGAGAGAAGGGTGGTATAATGAGGGGGAATAAACGCATGAATACTTATCATCAATTCATTAAATAACTTAACTGTGTAATAAAATACCAAAAATATCAGTTGCCAACCATTGTTGTGTCATATCTTTTGTCACTGTTATACATAGTTTTTAAATTTATTTTACAGAACAAGGATGCCAAAAATGATAATGGGATTATGAGGGGGGTATAATGAGTGAAATGTGGTAGCATGAGAGGGAATAAAATATGAATATTGTTCATATAAAAATAAATCAAATCAAGCAATCAAACATAACTCTGTTCATACCTCCATAATTCAATCGACATTCACTTTTAAAATCACCATATAAACTGTCACTTCTTTTACATATTGCTTGATGAATTTCAAAAAAAACATTCATATGCCCAAAAATACTCAATTATAGTAACCTAATAATTCGTTGAGCCACGACCATTTATATTCCAATGCTAAATCTATTTTTTATTTGTTTTGAAAACCAATAGAATACACACAGTGATCCCAACCATCTATATCCAATTCTTATTCCTTAAAACTAATTAGAATATGCTCAGTATTAACCATTGTTTGACACAACCAAAGTGGGCGTTTAAACTCATAATAGGGACCCAATCCATTTGCACACAATGATCCATTTAAAAATAATAATCAACATAAGAATCGATTTGAATAACATTCAACAAATAACATGCAACTCTGAGTCCGAGCTTCTCATAAATTATCATGTACAAACTTCTTTTTAAAATTTCCCAATCAAGAAACAGAACCAAATCGTGCCCAATAGACCAAGCAAACACAATGCTTATGTACCCTTGACTAGATTGAACAATATCAAGATCGTATTAGGGTTTAACACATCAAATGGGAGTAAGAACATATGGTTCAATAAAAGGAATAAGTCCTCGAAACCACAGACGGCTTGTGCCCTTTTCAAATTTACCCCAGACATATAACCTTTAACAATATTCTTGACAATGAGGGTTATCAAATAACAATCAACCACCTTCAATAGAGAATGAGAGGAAGCAAAATCTTAACATCCTTGTAAAAAGAATTCCCAAGCACAACCCGTGGCCCACCAAAGCATATATAAAGCTTCCATTAAAATTTTGGGTGATGTTAAACCCGAGTGTGTAATTCTTTCCATGCAAAAATGATAATGAGGACAATGCCATGATAACTAATGGCTCGAGACTTGGCCAAGAAAAATAAAGAACTTCAAACAATTCACATTGCAACCCAAAGGATCTAAAAACCAATCACAGTGATGAAAATGGAGTGGTAAAACTTAACACAAAGGCTGGTTGTAATACTTATGCACAAAGCTCAGAGATTGCCAAATCAAAACCATAAATTTCCACAGAGAACCAGAACCAAAAGCTCAAGCCGACCGAGCATGCCTGTCTTTCTATTTATCCAATAAACCCACGCAGAGATTACACACAACAAAGTATATCCATTCCTGTTTTCCAAAAGGTCAACCATCAGAATATTCATTAGAAGAAACCATAAGAACAACACTAATACACAGTCCAACAACTTAATAAAAACACATACCTCAAGCAATTTTTAGCCAAGAATTGATTCATAATGCAGAGTAACCATCATGGATGGAAGAATAAAGAACCGTACCTGGAAAATATTGCTCGAGGGAGAGAGTTAGACTGCATCTTCCTTCACAACCAAAAATCATGGAGCATCAACAACCACTAGATCCCAAAAACAAAATGCAAGTATGGCTAGGCTAACGATCCTCGAGGGTTGTTTGAGTGGCATGCAGTAAATGGATGCCGCTTCCTTCCCCAGCCTCATTCAATTCAACGTACAAGCTATCCAACCCACCATAACACTAAGCATTAATCAACCACATATTTGATTGCCATATCACAAATTGCATAGTGCGCCACCCTAAGTATTGTCAAACTCTTTTAAAAAATAACCATGTGCTATAATGTTACCCCATATGCTTCACACATAATGTTAAACAAAGAACCTAAGTCTAGTAGCGAGGGTTTATACACCCTTCTTTTGTCACCATTACATATAACATTAGGGATTGTACATAGTCCTTTTATTTGAAAAATCTCCCATATCATCCCTTATCAAGATCATAAATAAAACAATTAATTCTTGTTTAATTGCAATGTCAAAAAAAAACTGATAATGATCCTTTTATCCATAGGGAAGCCTTAATATAATTTGAGAGTGATCATCAAATCCATCATTTCCATGCATCAAACAACCAACCATCTTATGTCAACATAACATTATAAACCATGATTTCAAGCATCGAACTGTAGAAGACTATGCTGGTACCATCACAACAACAAACAAAATATAAGCACAACATATCCATCAAAGCACCACATGTCTACAAGGGGGTCCCACCTACTAGTTTATTATTAATATAATTAGTTAATAGATCTTGGCAATCATTTGCGAGCATAATATTCATTGTTGCATTTTTAAGCATCAACAAGATGTCGACTCCACAGGGAAATATGTTTCCAATAGATTAAGAACTCAGAATGTCTAGTTTCGTAGACTAGGTGAAACATTAGATCAAATAAATATACATCAGAATGATTATGCAACAGGGGGAAGTGAGCGGTTTAAGAAAAAAATGATTTGGGATTTTGGGAATAACTCATGGAAAGTGTTATGTATGAGGGGATCATCCCTGTATGCATAACATTCGATTAATAATAGTGAAAGAATTCTTTTCTTTAAGGAGAAAAACTTTCTGGTGTGCTCTTTTTTTATTCTTGGGCAGAGGGAAGAAAAGGAAAGAAGAAAATAGGAATGAAAAACCAATTATCTAATCTAATAGCAGTACTGAAAGCAGATAGCAATTTCAATGACGTCTTCAAGGAGGGACATCATGATAGCTATGTAACCTGATTTTTATTGATTAACAATACTTGCAGAATAGCATCGCTGTGGAAAAACTGATCTAGGATTTTAATTTTGACAAGAAAAGAAATCAATAAAATAAATAAAACAATAAAGAATAATCAAAGAAATGAAACAAATTATAATACAGAAGTAATTTCATACCGCGTTTTGACTTTCAACTTGGTTCCACATAGTATTTCAAGTGGGAATTTTTAGTGCTATAAGAAAATAATCATTCTTCCAATTCCTTTAGAATATAAGAATTTGCGCCTAGGACAAAAGTGATTTTAAAAGGACCCAATCATAATTTTTGAAACTTATAATGACTGATCAAATCGTCAAAATCTATCTGCATAGATATTTGGAAGGTGGAACCTGCATTAGATAAACCAAAAGGAATGCGTTCATAAGAAAATGTGCCCCAACATGTAATAAAAGTGGTTTTGTATTTATCTGTCCTTTTTACCTTGATCTGATTATAACCAGAAACACCATCAAGTAAGGACATCATCTGTGACCCTGCAACTTCCTGCAAAATCATTTCCATATTAGGGAGAGGAAAATGGTGTTTTATGCTCGTGCTATTTAATGCACAAAAATCAATGCACAGTCGGATATGACCAGTTGTTTTCCAAACGGGAACCAAATTGGAAACCCACTCAGAATACTTAACATGGAAAATTTTCCTAGCCTTCAAGAGTTTTTCCAACTCCTTTCGAATAGTTGCTTCAATTGCGGTCTTAATGGGTCTTTGTTTTTTCCTAACTGGTTTTATGCTCTCCTTTATAGGGATGGCATGTTGTATAATATCAGGATCAAAACCACGAAGATCCTCATAAGACCAAGCAAAAACACCTTGAAATTCACAAAGTAACTAAGTGAATTTCAAATTTTCTTCATTAGTACATTGGGCACCTATCTTAACATTCTTTGGACAATCGAGTGTCCCAATGTTCAAGGAAATGGTTTCACCCACTTTCCCTTTCGACTCCTCTTCTTTATACTTTTCTTTTTTTCCTACATCACTTGATGAAAATGAACTTTCTAGAGGAGTCAAGCCCTTCGAAATTTTGTTGGTTTCCTTGGATACAATCTCCTTAGGCTTATATGGTTCATTTTGGATGAAAGCACAGATTCTTTCATCACTAGGGAATACCTACCAAGACTCTACATTGTCAGGGATATGTGGATGATACAAGGATTGAAAAGTGAAATCAGGTCTTTGTGGCAGAAGTTTCCGAGTAGGAGAGGCTGCAAAAACATCTAACCTGTCAGCCATTGAATTCAGTTCCCTTTTAACATGAGTGATGTTAAATGATAGTAAGTTTGAGATAAGCGCCCAAATAGTTTGGGTGTAGCATTTCATTAACTTGCTGCTAGGATAATATATCTTACGTACAAGGTTTACAACAAGTTCAAAGTCCCCAAAAACTGTAAGGTGACCACAACCTAAATTATAGGCATTTTCAATGCCTAGCAGTAATGCTTCAAATTCAGTGACGTTGTTTGTACAAGAAAATTCTAACCTATAGGAAAAGTTGTGAATTTTACCTACAGGAGAGTAAAAGATAATTCCAGCTCCATTAACTTCGTTGGAGCATGAACCATCAAAGTGCATATGCCACATCCGATCCTCCAAGTCAATTTGTTCCAGGGTAGTGTTATCCTCATTTGCAAAGATGAAATATACTCCTAGGTCCTCCTCGACATAGTTTACATTAGGCTGTGGGATGCTTTCTATATATGGTGAAATTATTCCCTCCCTTAGGAATATGATGTTCTTCCCATTCCGAGGAATGTGTAAGTGTGTCCCTTCGAGTGAGAGGTATCCACCTGTCAAATCTTGCCAGTATCCTCCTAAGATGATTGAATAATTACTCATTGGCATGTCAATTACTTGAATATTAAGGGTTGTCCTTATTTGAAGATGTGCGCACAAAACCAAAGTCATCTCTTTGATTTCACCAATGGTTGATTGTTGTAAGCTATTATAAGATATCATGCTTCTGGCATTTTCATTTGTACAAGACAAGCCTAGCTCTTCCATAGTATTTTTCGACATTACACTTGGGCTCGAACCGCCGCCAATCCGAAAACAATGGGATATTTTGTCCATAATCTTTACAAAAATGAAAAATGGGGGATTTTTTAGAGGGTGTCTAAAATTATTTACACCTACTTTAGTTAAATTTGAGTCTTCTTCGTTTACCTCTTTAGAGAGATTGGCTATGGTGGAAGTTTTTCCTTCCATGAAATTTTCCAGATGCTTTTGTTGCTTGCTCAGGGACGAAAACCATGTCTAGAAGAGTAGTATCAGCCTCGATATTAGCCAATTGATTGAGATTGTTGTATTTGGAAAAGGGAAGAGGGTAGGGAGTTCCTTGATCGTCACGAGTTTTAGTAACTTGTACAGTAGCAGCTGGTGAATTTGAGCTTGGGCTAGAAGAAGTACAAAGGGGATCATATTTTGATTTTGAATCATAGGATTTATTCTTAGTGTTTATGATCATGACATCCTCTGGTTTAGCAAAATCTAGAACATCAATGGTATTTTCAGTCCTTTTTCCAAAGATTTTATCTCTGGCACTCTTTTTTACCTCACAAGCACTTTCCTCGTGATGTTCCTCACAAAATTTACATCAACTATGAGGCATGATCGCTTTAGGCTGAAAGTTTTTTTCATTAGGATTCCTAAAGGGTGGTGAAGAAGAAGATTAGGCCCCAGGAGTAAGTGAAGGGACATTGCCAATTCTCTCATACACTATCATTCAGTTATTCATTTCTTGTACAAGCTGTAAGAGGGAGAACATGTTTGTTTGTTTAATTAAGTCTCCTTTGGCAAGACCTGTTCTTTCAAGTTGTTCTTCATACTCTATACAAGTATGCAGATCAAGACCAATATTGTCAATAGATTTTTCTTCAAGACTGTGACGGTAGGGGGAAGGTAGAGCATTATATTAATGCATAAAAATGGCTTGGTTCTGAGGGAGAATAAGTTTAGGAATTTGGTTATATAACTTTGTGAAACATAAATTGAAAGACTTGATAGTCTCATCATCCTTGTACACAATGTTATTTTATTCCTGTAATTGTTCAGCTAGGATCTTAGACTTCCCATAAGTTGATTTGAAACAATAAACTAACTCTCCCCAAGTGGAAATAATCTTGGGAGGGAGATCAAAGAAATCTGCGGCTACTTTCCCTTCAACGGAATTAACAAATAAACACATACAAGTATCATTGTCATTAGATCCTATATTATGACATGCATTAGAGAATGCCACCAAGTGTTCATTTGTAGTGACTTTGTTATTTCCTGAAAACCTAGGGAGATTCTCTTTGAATTTTGGAAGTGGACGAGTAGCAGGTGCTCGATTTAGAGGAGAGGATACATGCCACGGGGTAGTAGTAGCATCTTGTTTGAATTGAAAGATTCCATACTTCTTTATGACTTTGGTGGGGTTGGTAGTACATTGGACAGGGACTTGATGGCTATACAAGCTACCAATCAATGATGAGGCTGAATATTGAGATGAAGAAGCACCTCTCGTGCCACCAGAGCCACCCATAGATGCCATTTTTTGAATGATGGTTAAGGGAGAAAAATAAAAACTAGATGAATTAGACAAAGTTCTCCTTAGAGTACCTTTTTGGGTTGACAAAACAATGTTTCTTCTTCCTATTTCAGTGATAGGGTTGATCTTAGGTGATAAACCTCTTCTTCTCCTAGAGATGCGATGGTTTAAGGACATGAAAAGAAGATCAAAACTTTAGGAAAAATAAATCTATGGTTGATTCCTAGGCTGCCTTTTCTTGGACTCCCAACGTTCTCAGACACTTTTGTCTTGTTCAATTACTACCCACGAGCATTCAAGATCAGCCCGAGTGTTAGCGGTTTCTAAGATGGTATTGAATAAAGTTAAAGAAATGTTGGTCTGGTCTTTAAGACCGGGCTCAATATTGTGCTACCTTGTAACATGTACTATCATGAAGAAAATAAAATAGTCAATTAATCAAAAGAATAGATATAAAAATATTCAATGATAATCAAGAATACAATCAACCAGAGAGATATAGAAGATCTCCCCAGTATGGTCGCCAAAATAAATGTTGAGGAAAAGATATGAATTATCTTACTCAATCATTTTCAAATCTTGCTTGGATAAGACAAGATAGTTGGGAATATCACCCTATGTTTTATAGCCTCAAAAATATTTTCCCAATCCATAAGTATTAATTACGAGGGTTTAGGATGACTTTTTTTTATGAAAAGAATGTTGCAAAATAACCTAAATTTTTTATATAAGTTTTTGAAAAATATACATATTACAGAAAGTAAATGTGGNCTGTAAATGTGGAGATCAAAAAAAAAAAAAAAAACCAAGTCACAGGTACACACAAATGAGATAGAATAACAATCTTTTGTATTTCATTCCAAGAAATCAAGAGTGTTTTTCTCTTTACAAAACCCCTGTGAGGGCATGGACCAAAGTATAATTTAGATATCCCCGATGAAAACCATACAAAAGGACAGTAACAAGAAGTAAAATCTAAACTTTATAATCTGGATCAGCTTGCCACAGACTGCTGCCAATTTGACTCTGCAAAATATCCTTTATCAACTATGAAAGTTAATCCATAAATAGACAAGTATACACAGACTATCAAGGATGGATCAACACCTCTAAAACAAGCATCTGAATGATTTGGTTTAGTTCTGAACCTTGTTGTCTATAATAGGACCCTGCTGTCAAAAAGAGAATTAGGCTTTGAATGAACTTAAGAATGAATGAAAAATGAAACTATCTCATGAAATCAAAAGATCAAACCTTAGTCTTGCTTTCTCCTTCTATTCCCCCCTTCTTTCTTCTTCTCATTTAGATTTTATTCCTTCCAAATAAGTTGAAGTAGTTCAACTAATTTCTTTAGTTAAGTTAGTTTGACTTAACTAATTTAATAATAACTAGGTAGGTGGGACCCCTTGTGATTCCCTTCTTTTATTCTTTTCAAAAAACACAATTAGATAATCATTTAAACACATGCCACCTTGTAACTCCCTTAAATACCTTCAAAATTTGAATATTTAAATATCATAAATAATTCAATTCATATCCAAAAATATGTAAATATCCACATTATCCCAAAAAATAGCTTGTTGTCCAAAACTTTCTGCAGAACACTGTCTTCATCAACTCAATCATAAAACACATAAATTAGAAGCCATATTTTCCACTATGAGAGGCAATCTTTATTTTATCATTGATGTCCCCTTTTGACTTCTCAAAAGTAGCCTTTGGTTGATTTGAATCTTGGGGATGTATCTCACTAATAACATGGGAACAATCATCCTTCATATGCATATGAGAGGACAATGATTTTGAAGAGTCACTTGAAGGAGAGGAAGGGGAGGCAACAACTTTGCCTTTATCTTGCACATGGGGAACATCAATTTTAAGCCTTCTACTAGCATGAGAGGATTGAACATGTGAATGCACAAGGGAAATCTGAACATTAGGATTTACATGTGGTGAAGGAGGTAATGACAAATTGGGCCAGCCACGATGGTGAGAGACAACCAGATTGACAATCTCTTGCCATCCATCATTTGCAGGGACTTTTGGTTGCATGGAAACATGAGGAGACACAAGAATACCAGGGATGTTTTGAGGCTGGAAGGGAGGTATCTCTGCTCGAGGTTGTACTATTCCTTTCCCAAGACAATTAAATAACCTAGTTTGGAACAACTGGTTCAATTCTTGGGGATCAACATCAAAATGAATGGAGAATCTATGCCTTCTAGGGCCTCTGTTTCAATTTCCTCTTCCTCTATTATTTCTGCCATGGATGCCCCTACTGAAGAAACTCACCTTGTATGTATAAATTCATCAGTAACTAAGCCCTTAATATACTATTCATGACATTCTGCTTGCATGAAACAAAATTTGTCTTAGAAATTGACATGAGATGCATGCAAATCCATCCATAAAAACTATTTAATAATTTCCAAGTGAGAAGGGGGTGATAGGGTTCATGGGACATATGAATGGAGTGTAATGAGAGAAAGGTGGTATATTGAGGGGGAATAGACACACAAATACTTCTCAACAATTCATTAAATAACTTAACTGTGTAGTAAAATACCAAAAAATATTAGTTGCCAACCATTGTTGTGTCATATCTTTTGTCACTGTTATACAAAGTTTTTTAATTTATTTTACAGAACATGGATGCCAAAAATGATAATGGGATTATGAAGGGGGTATAATGAGAGAAAATTAGTAGCATGAGAGGGAATAAAATATGGACACTTTTCATATAAAAATAAATCAAATAAGAGAATCAAACATAACTCTGTTCAAACCACCATAATTCGATCAACATTCACTTTTAAAATCACCATCTAAATTGTCACTTCTTTTACATATTGCTTGTTGAATTTCAAAAAAACAATTCATATGCCCATAAATACTCAATTACAATAACCTTTTCATTTGTATAATATTTATGTAGTAGTCCTATCAAACAATCTTTCAATCGATATGTTGAACCTAATAATTTGTTGAGCCACGACCATCTATATTCCAATGCTAAATCTCTCTTTTATTTATTTTTAAAACCAATAGAATACGCACAATGATCCCAACCATCTATATCTAATTCTTATTCCTTAAAACTAATAAGAATATGCACAATATTAACAACTATTTGACACAACCAAACTGGGCGTTTAAACTCATAATTGGGCCCCAATCCATTTACACACAATGCTCCATTTAAAAAAAAAATCAACATAAGAACTGATTCGAATAACATTCAACAAATAGCATGCAACTCTGAGTCTGAGCTTCTCATAAATTATCATGTACAAACTTCTTTTTAAAATTTCCCAATCAAGAAATATAACCAAATTGTGCCCAATAGACCAAGCAAACACAGTGCCTATTTACCCTTGATTGGATTGATCGATATCAAGATTGTATTAGGGTTTAACACAACAAATGGGAGTAAGAACATATGGTTCAATCAAAGGAATAAGTCCTCTAAGCGACAGATGGCTTGTTCCCTTTTCAAATTTACCACAGTCATATAACCTTTAAAAATATTCTTGGCAACGAGGGTTATCAAATGACAGTCAACCACCTTCAACAGAGAATGAGAGGAAGTGAACTATTAAATTCCTTGTAAAAATAATGCCCAAGCACAACCCTTGGCCCATCAAAGCATATATAAAGATTCCATTAAAATTCTGGGTGATGTTAAACCCGACTGTGCAATGTTTTCCATGCAACAACGATAATGAGGACAATGCCACGATAACTAACAGCTTGAGACTTGGCCAATACAAGGAAATAACTTTAAACATCTCACATTGCAACCAAGAGGATCTAAAAACCAATCACAGAGATGAAAATGGAGTGGTAAAACTTAACACAAAGGTTGGTTGTAATACTTATGTGCAAAGTTCATAGCTTTCCAAATCAAAACCATAAATTTCCACAGAGAACCAAACCCAAAAACTCAAGTCGACTGAGAATGCCTCTCTTTCTATTTATCCAATAAACTCATGCACATATTACACACGACAAAGTATATCCATTCCTCTTTTCCAAAAGGCCAACCGTCAGAATATTCACCAGAAGAAACCAATACAGAGTCCAACAACTTAATAAAAACACAGACCTCAAGCAATTCTGATCCAAAAATTGATTTATAATGCAGAGTAACCATCATGTATGGAAGAATAGGGAATCACACCTGGAAAATCTTGCTCGAGGGAAAGAGTTAGACTGTATCCTCCTTCACAACCAAAAATTGCGGAGCATCAACAACCACCAGAGCCCAAAAACAAAATCCAAGTATGGCTAGGGTGACGAGCCTCGAGGGTTGTTTGATTGACGTGCAATAAATGCATGTCGCTTCCTTTCCCAACCTCATTCAATTCAACGTACAAGCTAGCCAACCCACCATAACACTAAGCATTAATCAACCACATATTTGATTGCCATATCACAAATTGCATAGTGCGCCACCCTAAGTATTGTCAAACGTTTTAAAAAAATAACCATGTGCTATAACGTTACCCCATGTGCTTCACACATAATGTTTAACAAAGTGCATAAGTCTAGTGGTGAGGGTTTATACACCCTTATTTTGTCACCATTACATATAACATTAGGGCTTGTACATAGTCCTTTTATTTGAAAAATCTCCCATATCATCCATTATCAAGATCATAAGTAAAACAATTAATTCATGTTTAATCGCAATGTCAAAACAAAACTGATAATGATCCTTTTATCCATAGGGAAGCCTTAATATAATTTGAGAGTGATAATCAAAGCCATCATTGCCATGCATCAAACAACCAACCATCTTATGTCAACATAACATTATAAACCATGATTTTAAGCATCGAACTGTAGAAGACTGTGTTGGTACCATCACAACAACAAACAAAATATAAGTGCAACATATCCATCAAAGCACCACATGTCTACAAGGGGGTCCCACCTACTAGTTTATTATTAATATAGTTAGTTAATAGATATTGGAAATCATTTGCGATCATAGTATTCATCGTTGTGTCTTTAAGCGTCAACGCGATGCTCTTCTCATAAAGGTTCTTAGCTTGCTTAATATGGTCCCACCACATGGCTTCCTTTCCTTGCAAGTGGTAGGTGGCAATTCTAGCTTCTACCTGGGAGGGGTAATCATGCAGCTGGAAATATTTCTCCATTTCCAATAGCCATGTCTCAATGATGCAGACCCCCCTTCTCTCCTTAGGGCTGCTCGACCTCTCGGTCAAGGATATTCGATTCTTGGAGCCAAATTGGCTCTCTAAAACCTTAATTTTCTCGCTTGTAATTAAACACAGGCCCTTTCAGTCCTTTGGTGCAAGTTCTATGGCACCCACAACCTCTCCCTTCATGCTGTTGAACTATCAGGGCTTAGGCGCTAGCTACTCTTCTTTAATCCCTCTCCCATATGTGACCTCAGGCTATGTCCTCACGTAAACGCACGATTGTGGGTGTGGCCAAGAGTGGTTTGGGATCAACCCGCTTTTCTCCTGACAATTCACTACGAATCACCACACATCCCTTTTCCAATACTGTGGTTTTGATTGCGACCCACTCTCAAATTTTTAAATTCCGAGCACTTTCTGTCCCTGCAATCCTACGTGACCATTGATTTCGCGATCTTGGGTGGAGCCTCTTGATCAATGGTTCATATCTGCTTCCTTTCCTTCCTTCTCTCCAGATCAGGCCTTCCTATATCTCTGTGATCTATTGATGTGTGCCCCTTTAAAATCAACGATCATTATTTGCTTCACCAATTCGGGTTTCAGAGTTTTCAACTCTCAAACCTTACTTTCTTCCTAATGCTTTCACCTAGAGTTCACAGTATATTGATGCGTGTCTCCTACAGATCGATGAATACGATTTCTTCGGGTCTTCAGACTTCGTATTTATCAACTCCTACCCACTACTTTCCCTCGAAGTGCATGGATTTCTTCCGTGTGTCCTCTTGAATCAGACGACTGAGATTCACTTTGGGTCTTCACCCGAAGTTCATGGATTTGCATCGCATCTCCTCCTTAATCTGACGGCTATGATTTACTTCGGGTCTTTACCTAGAGTCCACGGATTTATGTTGCGTGTTCTCCTGAATCAGACGGCTATGATTTTCTTCGGACCTTCGGGGCTCGAAAATATCAATTCTCAACTTCCCCACCCTCACTTTTTCCAGAAACGTTTTACCCGAAGTACACAATCGATTGGCGCATGTCCTCCTACAGATCGACGACTCCCAACTCTTCGGCTATTCAGACTTCGGGAGTTTCAACATTCCACATTTTCTTCTTCCTGAAGCTCATGATCTGCCGCCATGCGTCCCTATGGATATGATGGTCCAAATTCACTTCAAATTTTGGGTTTCAGGAGTTTCAATTCTCAACTGAAATCTTCAAGTGATTTTTCCCGAAGCCTTAGATCTATTGACACGTAACCCCCTGGCTACCAACGACCATGATCTACTTCGTCTCTTCGTTGATTTCTCCTCCTAGGTGCTCACAGAGGCTAAAGATCGTGCACTTTTATCAGATCTGACGATCCGGAATGATCCCACTCCCTCTTGAATGGATCTTATTCGATGACTCGTATAATCTTCATAAATTCGTTTCCCTTGAATATTTCTCCCGCTATCTCTTGTGAGCTTTCTCCTTTGAACCCTTTGACTCCTTAGAGGGTTACTTCGACACTTAGTCAAATTTCTGATCTATGCACTCCTTGCAATAGATTCTTATGCAAGACTTAGCTTCTTGTGGGCGACTGTGCACGCCTTGCAGCAGCCCCTTTTCACTCCTTAAAAAAATGGAAATTTTACGCTATCTCTTCTGATCTTATGAGTCGAAATAGACTCTATCACTCCTTGCAGTAGATTCTCATGCAAGACTTAATTTCTTGCGACGATTGTGCGCACCTTACAACAATCTCTTTGCACTCCTTGCAAAGGGAAGTTTCACGTTATCTCTTCTGAGATTTTGAGTCGAAAAAAACTCTGTCAACGCACTCCTTGCAGATTGTATGCACACCTTGCATGAAATCAACGAATAAAACAATTGAAACTTATCTAAACACTTCACAGTTTCATATACTAAACAATATAACTCATTCATTCATGAAAACAAAAATAACAGAGAATTGTAAACAATAACAACACCATGCATTGGATCAATTTTCCTCTGTTATATTCATTCAAAATTAAATGGCTACAGCTATGATAAAACAAGAATTAAAACTGAGCAAAAACTAAATCACAACAAACTCCTACTAACTTGCAATATCCTCAATCGGGCATACAAAACCTTTATTTATTTCAGAGGGTTCGTAGCGTTCCCCCCGACTACTCATCTACTTGAGAAAAAAACTAATTGCTACTTAATTTCTGTTACATTAAAGTCTAGGAGTGAAACTCCCAGATCACTCGTGATCATTCAGCTTCCAAGAGTTTGATCTTCTTCAGTTTTTCAATCAATTCAAAAATATTTGCAGGAAACACCAACGTTTAAGATTCTGAATGATTCAAAGGTGCGCTAAGGCGCTGAGTTGTCTCTCCACGTGTGCTTGCTGACGATGCTTCTGCATCACTTATCCTTTTCTCCTTTCCTATGATCACCATTAAAATTTGGTGGCTTAATCTTCCTGAGTTCACCTTGCAATATATCTCCTTCGGGCCTTCTCTTTTGCCTCCGAACAAGAGACACATTTGGGCTGCTCCCTAGCCCCAAACTTGCATGAGTCTTCTGGTATATTTCCTTGGAGAATTATGGTGCCTTCTCATGCTTCTTGATTTCCTATCATTTCCATGTTCATCGATTTTTCTTTGGGATCTAGATGCTGGCACTTGTCTAGAATTGGCTACTTGCTTCGTGCCAGAGTCTTTGTTGACTTTCTTATGCAACATGTTTAAGATCTGAAGTATCTCTTCCCGAGCCTTCATAATCCTTTCATTATCATCTCTATAGATTTGCACTTCTCTATGCAGCCTTCTGATAGTGACACACTCCCACCTATCTCTTCTTCCATTTGACTATGTCTCATCGTTCCCCATACTGACATGCAGACCTATGATCTCTTCCTCATGGCTGTAAGATCCTTGAGCATCTTCCATAACTTCAGTCCTCATATAATAACCAAAGTTTATTTCATGTACCTTTAACTTTGCAATAAATGTGCATGTAATAATTACTGTTAGAAACATGCATAGCATAAAACATTACATCCACTAGAATCCAAGTTATTTATTCATCACTTTATGAAGGACACATTGAATCAATTCAATTTTCTGATTCTCTTGAGGTATTTCTCTCTGAAACAACTTTCCAATAGATGTAACCATGCCTCAAACTAAATTTTGAGTGAAACGTTACAACATTTACATGCTGGAATTTCCACTCTTTTACTGCTACATAAATCTATTTATTAATTTTTGAGAAATTTTGTTTCCCAATTTGAAATTCTAGGTTGACATATGTCTTCTACTCCTCAATACCTTTCCATCGATTATTCATTTTCCAAAATCCGATCTTTGAGATGAAAGTTATGGTCCTGATAAGTTTAGGATGTTTTACCCAATTAAACCCAGTGTTAGAATAAAATAGATGTGCTCGTTTTTCCATAGAAAATATAACAATATTTTCACCCAAGCATAGGCACAAAGGCCACCCTCGATCACCTTTAACCTTGACAGACAAAATAATTCTGGTAGCAGACCAATAGCCAACCAAGGCTAGTACATGTTTCTCCAAGGGTAACGCACCAAGCAAGAATAACCAGAAACCAAGCATAAAGTCCAAACCATAACCAAGAGATCAAGTCCAACCAAAATCCAAAATTCCATTTGTAGCAGTTGCAACTTAAATCCTTCTCCAAACTAGCGCACCACTAGTCTTATGCAGTTGTGAGTGACTGAGTGTCAAATGAGCTCTAGTGCCCTCTGTTTATACTGCTCTATCTTACTTGACTAGGCCGACTTCTCTTTCTGGAGGCTAATAACTAAATATTAAATATTCTCTTGAGCCAACTTGTCTTATAGGGTTATTATCCAATGTTGTAGGGTTTGTCTTGCTTCCTGGAATATTCTAGTCTCGTCAAAGGTTACATGTAGAGGTTAATACCTCCTGCAACTACCATAATATCAACACTCCCTACTAGCTAGGGAGGTATTAAAAGCAATGGTATTGAGCACAAAAAGACCATTCAGACGGTAGAATCATCATATCCACACAAACTATCTCATGATCATGTATATAAACTCACGAGCAACATCATCACTATCAGTATCATCTGATGGCATCAACTGCATCATCTCTCGAAGCCATACTCCATCTGAGTAATCGGGCATGATGCTGAATAAGTCACTCACTCCACAGAGTGATAAAAGGACCATTATTCTAATCTGAACATACGTCCTAGAAGAATGACTATCCCAACAGATTTTGAAAGCTACGCCATGGGCTACAGAGACCATTCCTACATGAATGTTAATCTAGGACTATTTTATAATCGAGTCATATGTACCATAGAGATCCGTCTCTACCTATATTCCTTAGAAAATATTGGTCTTGAACCATTTTCCTAATCAGGCCACAATATGTGCCTTAGGAAAATACCAGTCCATGATATGTCAACAAACTGTCAACCTGGACCATTCTCCATAGAGAGAATTCCTTTCCACCAGCAATCTGTTCTGTTTGGACCATTCTCTGCTTGGAGAATGTCTGTCCACCAGCACATTGACTATCCATATAGATGGAAATCAATTCCAACAATAGTGGTAGTCTCCATGACATTCAAATAGTAGCGTACTACTGCTATAATTCCACCCAATAAAGCACACCCGCATTTATCCATATTATTATACAAATACTATCCAGTGGTACAAAACCACTCCTAGTAGCACACTGCTACTAACCAGTGACACACAGTCACTACCAGTGGATCACATCCACCACAATAGCATACAACTATTGTCTAGAGGCATACAATCTCCACAACAATTATATAATATGATATCAACTTGCATAAACAATATCATGCTACAAATTAGGTCATATGTGTCATTCTTCTACTCACATATGTATAATGTGAGATATGGAAGAGCATTTTCCCTCAGAAAGTAGAACATCATTCATGGGCTATATGGACTATTCTTTCCAAGCATAGAAGAGTAATTGTCCCTGATTTCTGAGCCTGGACCATTCACCTAACTGGGCCATTCCTCCGGCACTAATCATAGTGCAACTTGGAGAGAATGAGTCTGCCCTAGGGAATGCATGTCCCTGATTAATTAACCTGGAACATTCACCTAACTAGGCCATTCCTCCGACACTAATCACAGTGCAACCTGGATATAACGAGTCTTCCCTAGGGAATGATTTTCCATACCATTTCCTATGGAAATGACTGTCTTTCACCAACCTCCAAAATAGACCATTCTTCAAAACTTCTGACAACTGTGAACTTCAAAAAGAATGACTTCCCGATGAGAAAGACCATTCTACTTGACCACTACTCAGAGTGACTTCCAAGAAGAATGACTGTCCTAGACCATCCCCCCGTACTGGACACAAGGGGAATTGATGTCTATGGTACATCGACAATCTATCGGGCCATTTTCTGAACTAGAAAATGATTGTCTGTCAGAAATCTCGAACCACTTTCTGGACTAGAAAGAAACTACCCAACCTGAACCATTTTCCAAACTAGAAAATGTATGTCCATAAATAAATGACATATCAGTGCTCTCTCCCAACCTGGGACTAATCACTTCCTTTTTCAATAAGGAAGTCGTCTCCACGAGCCCCATCTTGTCCCTTAAGTATGCAAACTTTTCATATTGAACAAAGGCTTTACCAAAATATATGTTGTCTTCTCATCTGTGAAGATATACTGAAGAACAACTTCTCTCCTATGGAATTTATCATAGAGAATATAATTCTTGATCTCAATGTGCTTCGATCTGTCATGGAACACCGGGTTCTCTGAAATATTCACATAGCTCTGATCATCACAATATATCATGATTGAATTCAACACCTAATCAGATAGTCCAGAAACCAACTTACGGAGCCACACTGCTATTGTACAAGCATCACAGGCTAAAATATACTCTACTTATGTAGTTCTAAGTGCAACAAAATTCTATTTCCTGCTATCCCATGACATCATGGAAAATCTCAAAATGGAACATATTCAATTAGCACTTCTTTTGTCATCTGCACTCCCTGCCCAATCTGAATCGATAAATCCATGCAGATGTATATCATAACTCAAACGTCCCACAAGGTAAATATCTGGCTGAGTATTCTCCAAATACATTAAAGATCCAATCAATTGTCTATACAGAGACATGTCTACTGGATTAGAGTCTCTCAACTTCTTCAGATCTGTCATCATGGGAGTTTTCCATGGATTTGCAATCCATCATCCCAAATTTCTGAAGAACCATTTCAATATACTTCCTCTATCATAGGAAGTTTTCACCACGCTTATGTTGTACATGAGAGGCTTTGCACCAATTTTTCTTGAATCCATACAAGGTCTTCTTCCATCTGCATACAAGGGTATCTTTCTGGTATACCTCAAAACCTTGATGTTTCTCTACATACGTTTCTTCTTCAATTACTCTGTTGAGAAGAATAGTCTCTACATTCATCTGATGTAAGCTCCAACCCATGGATACTGTAGTAGATATAATGGCTCATGTAGAGGTATGTTTGGTTACTGGAACAAGCTATCATCATAGTCTTATCCCTCCTTCTGGGAGAACCCTCTATCCCTGAGTCTTTCCTTGTATCTATCAATTCTCAAGTCTTTTTCAAAATTTATCACATACATTGTTCTTCATCACAACTTCCTTCCATTCCTAAAGCTTGATTTCTTCTAGTGGATTCAAACTGGTTCAATTGGTTGTCTTGAATTTTTCTTTCTTTCTTGGAATATTCATCTTCCTCATGTTTTTATTCAATGTTGGAGTCCATGGAATCTTCTATAGATTACATGCCCTTCTTTCCTGAAGGATCCAACTTTCCGTCATAGGAACATAAATGTAGATGGACAACCAAGGATATTCAAGGATTCTTTTTGAAGAATACTTCTTCTAGAGTCAAGTTGAACATGTGCTTCTTATCATGGTTGCTACTCTCAATGAAGAACATGGACGAATACTCCATGGTATTCACAAATTATTCAATGGATCATATCGTTGGGGATTAGCTCCCTCCTAATCCTAGATTCATTCCTAAATGAGCAATATGCATGCTCTTCTTTTGGAATTATGTGATCATCTCCCTCCATCTAAGAGAGTCAATGCTTCCATCTGTTGCATCTCTCTTTGCTTTCTGCAAAGTGTCACCACTTGTTCTGGTTTCCTTTTGATTCCTGACTTCCTTCGAGTCTGAATCCTCTGAGTCTCTTTAAGTTTATTTCTATATCTTTTAATTGATGCCCATCTGCAAGTTATTTCATCTTTATAAACTTCTTGTATGACAACTTATGCAAGGATTGTTCATCAAACATATTTCACAAGGGTACCTACCCAAAACAAGAATAACAAGAGAAAATAATAAATATCTATCTAGATGAAACGTTAGTTCAACTTGTGAACATGTGCACTAAGAATCTATATCAATAGTATTCATATGCAGTTGAGTATTCATTGCACCTAGCAATAATAGAATCTTTCAAAGATTGCTTTCACAATTTGTAGTGTAGCAACTATCACCCTTGATATACACAAATTTGAAGCTTAACAATTTAATCAAACTTGGAACCTCAAGCGTCAACTACTATGGAGGGTGTGCGTGTTCCTCTAAATGCATTGAATCCAAGATTACAACTTGGAAAATGTCTCTAATAATTTTCCTTCAAACACACTCATGTTTTGCTAGATGATATAACTTAGATATCATATACAAGTGAATACCTTTGAAACCTTGTAGCATCTCCCAACTTGTCTTCCAATCTGAAACTAGATACCATATGGATAACAAGGGATTAGAAACTCGATCAAAATATTCACTGATTAGAACTAGCTAGAAGCTCTAAAATTTCAACTTTTGATGACAAAATCAATATGACCAGAAGTCAACCTTTGACTTTGACCAAAAATTCAAACCTGTCATTTTTGTTAGTTGAGAGTACGAAGAGATGAGCTAGGCTAGAGGGCACTAGGATGTTAAGGAATTAGGTCAAACATTTCATCATAAGTGCTCGAACACAAGGGTTAGGGTTTGTTGCAATTGCATAATTAGAAAACCTAGTTGCAGTTGTAACTCGTGCCACAACAAGATTAACAAATAAATTCCCAATCTATATTCTAGTGGTTAGACTGTCTGAAGATCATGTGGTGCCATAACCTGTTAGAATAAAAGAGATCCACTTGTTTTTCGATAGACAATATAATAATATTTTCACCCAACCATAGGCAAAAAGGCCACCCCCGAGCACCTTTAACCTTGATAGACAGAATAATTCTGGTAGTATACCAATAGCCAACCAAGGCTAGCACAACTTTCTCCAAGGGTAGCACACCAAGCAAGAATAACCAGAAAAAAAGAATAAATTTCAAACCATAACCAATAGACCAAGTCCAACCAAAAGCCAAAATCCCAGTTTTAGCAGTTGCAGCTGCACTCCCTCTCCACACTTGCACACCAGTAGTCTTATGTTGTTGTGAGTGAGAGAGTGTCAAATGAGCTCTAGTGCCCTGTATTTATATTTCTCTATCTCACTTGACTGGGCCGAATTCTCTTTTTCAAGGTTAACAATTCAATATTAAATATTATGTTGAGTCGACTTGTCTTCTAGGGTTATTATCCAACGTTTTAGGGTTTCTCTTACTTCCAGAAATATGCTAGTCTCGTCAAAGGTTACACGTAGAGGTTAATACCTCCCACAACTACCATAATATCAACACCCTACATGGTACATGTGTCTCATTTCTCTTCCTGTTCATCTTTAGGTATCCATAAACAAAATCTGACTCCACCTGTGGCTTCTATGGGTCATAATATTTCCATCGACTACTTATGTGCCCCAAAAGGACTTATGAGCATGGAGTTATACCCTCTGGAAGTAAAACTAGTGCCAAAATTTTACTCGCACTGTTTTGGATGTAAATTCCTCATACGAGCTTTGTTTTGAAAACCGCTTACCTCATTGGATATCTCTCTATGAATTCTTTTATTTTAGCTACAGAGATAGAGTGTACCTTTGTACCCTATGTTATTGTGGATTTTTATTGGCTAAAAATGTCGTTTAGGCACTCAAAATGCCCCACAAGTTAATGACCTTCAAAAACCACATAAAATTGACTATTTTACCATTGTAACAACCCTTTAAATCTGAACCGTTGATCTCAAATCGCTCCAAATCTGATTCATTGATCCACACTGCATCGACCATCGATGATCAACTTTATTCCTTGGGTGTGCACCACACTTTCCCCAGTCTACCGACACAATCGTCGACCATCGACCCATTCCCTCGATAACCAATTTGCACACAACTCTAAATTGACCGATTCAACTTTCGACCATCGACGATATTCATTGACGAATGAAACTCCTCATTGATTCTGTTGATGCTCAACCATTGACCCATTGACGATCGAAGATCCTCGATAACTATCGAAAAAATTTCCCCAAATCGGTTGACCTAACCATCGTCCATCAACCAAATATATGAATGACGTCGAAACTGTTGATGTGGCATGACATGCGGGTGCTAATGTGGCATGCCATGTCATCCTGAGGTGTCAACTTGGGTGATGTGGCATGACACATGGATGCTGATGTGGCACAAAATGTGGATGATGATGTCAACATCCTCTCCCTCCATTGACCATTGATCGATTCTCTTGGACGATCTGAACACCTCACTGAATTGGTCGATGTGCGAACATAGACACATCGGTAATCGACGAATTATCTTTGCTTGATTAAAAAAACTTCACCAAATCGGTCGATGCCCAACCACCAGCCCATCAACCATCGACGAATTTTGTTACTCGTTTGAGACACTTCGCTGAATCGGTCGATGCTCGACCACCAATCCATCGACCATTGACGAATTCCATCAGCAATTGAAAACACTTCGATGGATTCAACCAACCCCCAAAAATTGGCCATCATCGGTCAGAGATGTATTATGGGTGAACCAAACTCTTGGCCTTTTCGTCCGACCTGACCATTGACCATCGTTAATTTCTCTTAGTGAGCTTTAAAACTTAGCAAATTTTCAAGATTTCTTCAATTGATCTAGACTGTCAATCTCATTCATTTCACAACCCTCGAAATGAATCTTGGTCATTCATTTACCCAACCTTTCAAATGGTCAAAACCTTATGAATTTTTAAATTTATCAAGGAGAATATCAACCATTGATCTTGAGATCAAACACGATCTTGACCATTGATTCATCAAATTGTATGCAACTCTACAGGCAACCATTAAAACTCGAATTTCGATTTGCAACTTTATCGCTTGGCTCCATGGAAACTCTTAAACTGTCGAGAATCCTCTAAACCCATATTCCACTCACGAAATTGGGGATTTCGCTCTGTTCTTCTCCATTTTTCCCCAACCCGTCATAGAAAAAATATGTAAGAACAAATTTCAAGAATTCACAGCCATCTTTGCCCAACAAGCCTAGTGTATGAACCAAGTTCTCTGATATCATAATGTAATTCCCGCTAGCCAAACCAAGAGACATTATGGTGTAGAATACTCATAAAAATGAAATTCAAATAACCAATTTAAGTCATTTACAACTAACTAATTTCCTGTAGTTTCCAACTATGAATTAAACACAGATTTAGCTATTAACTATAACCATAAGATAGATGCATCTATAGAATATCAGAATAATATGAATGAAACTTAATCATTCACACAACAACATATAAATCAATCCTAAATACACAGAGTTTATGCACAACAAATAAAATCATTAAATACCACGACAACAAGATAAAAAAATTATCTTTAAACAAGAGTTGTGCAACTAGCTTCTTGGGAAAGACATTCCACCCAACCATAGAACGAATGTTTCAAATATGATCTAGGTGTATATCAGTGGCCACCCTCCTACTCCAACTGGCTGAAAACAGTCTTCCGACAATTTACCATTTTTAACAAATTTTCGGTTCCTAAACGTTCGGGGCCATTTTGAGAGCTTGAATATTTTTTGTGATCGGGCACCTCAATTATAATTGACAGATTTGATTGAGCCCCCAAATGAAGCTCATTATTTATACCTTTCCAACGAGCTATTGTGCACCGCAAACAAATATCGTATGCCAAAGTTACACCCCCGGGAAGTTGATACACCAAACTACCCAAAACAGGGTCAACAAAACTGTTGGCTTTTCATCTTCCGGGGTTAGGGTTTTGGATATTTTTTTATGTTAAAAAGGAATTTGGAGCCTAATTGTAAAAATGATCTTCTTGCTAATTTGAGTAGCCGTCACATATCTTCTCAGAGATAAGCTGCTACTGTTCTAGCAAGTCTTTCACTATGTATTTCTACAGTTTTGTACAATTCTCTCATTAATAGAAATTGTGTATTGCTATATATCTGTGCCTCTTGTTATATATATGATATATATATTTTATATTATTGGCTCTCTTGCAATATCTCTGTATATGTTTTTGTTATATCTTCACTCTCATTTTGTGCCGAAAATAATCTGGATTAGTGGTATCAGAGTAGGTTGCTCTTGATCGTTTTTCAGGGCATGTCCCCGATGAGGTCCAAGTATAGAAATTTGGGTCTTGATCTTGTCTCTCTTGAGTAAAATCACTCTCGCACGCCCAAGAAACCCTCCATATCAGAAGAAAAGAAAAATGACGGAGCAAAAGATTCTACCAATCTGTTGTTTGAGCAAGCTCTCACGCGATAGAGGGACAAAATGATGGAGAATTTTTCCACATCCTTCAAAACCTGTCGATAACATCATACACATATTAATCAATCATCCACTTTGGAAGCACCTCTCCTTTCAAGGTACAAATCAATTTTGATATTTCCATATTTAAAGGTCAGATAGATGTGGATGCCCTAAAAAATGGTTAAATATGCTAGAAGGTTATTTATCTGTTCACAATTTTTCTGATAGGGAAAATATCAACTTCATACTACTTAAGGCTCTCCCCAATGTCAAACATTGGTAGGAAACTTACTAGGAGAAAAGTTCCACAGAGGATTCTGGAATATATGGGGCCAATCCCACTTGGTATTTTTTGGTGGATGCAATCAAGGAACAATATTACCTTGTTGGTAACTATGACGACCAATACATGATATGGACCACACTACGACAAGAGAGGGGCCAAACAGTGGTGGTGTTCACAAACAATTTCCATACCTTTCACACCAAGCTGGGTATCAAAGACTCCGAGAAAAATCTGGTTCTTAAATACCATGAGGCTCTACATAGGTAAATCCAAACCAAAATGGATTTCCTGGACATCTCATCATTGGGAGCTACCTATCGATATGTTATTAAAATTGAGAAGAAATTTAGGCAAGAGAACAAACAGGATTTTGGGTCTACAAATACGCAACAACCAATGTATGATAAATACGACCCTAATAAATAGCCTCCCAGAAACCATTCTAAGACACATGAAAAGAAGGGTCACAGAAAGACGAAGAAGGACACTGGAAAGTGGTGCGATTTCCAAAAAATTCCTTGGCACATCACCGATGAATGTTTCTCAAAAACATCATTGGTGGCAGAGATAAAAGAAAAGGATTTGAACCCCAATTCATAATCTGATTCAAAAAATAATGGGAGAAGACAGATCAATGGCGCAGACCCCACTGCTACTGTCGCGACCACAATAATTCAACCAGAAGAACTAGTAGATCCTGAAGAGGGGGAGCGCCTCTTCCATTCACATATGTGGGTGAAGGGGAACTCATTGCATTTCATTTTTGATAGAGGAATACAGAAAAATCTCATCTCAGTAGAGGTCATCAAACAATTGGGATTGTCGACAACACCACACCTGCAACCATACAACATTGGGTGGCTTTTCCAGGGACAAGATCTGTGTGTCAACCAACAGTGTCGATTGTCATACAACATACAACCCTTCAAGGATGAATTATTATGTGACGTTTCCCCACTGGATGTCTGTGATGTTCTTTTGGGCCAACCATATATGTGGAAGCGCCATGCTATTTATGAGTCTTGACCACGCAGTGTCATTTTTAATTTGGGGGGTAATCTCTATAGGATACCAGAGGTAGTTTCAACTACTGTCCCACCTAAACAACACCTCAAGTTATTATCTCATACTACAAAATTCAACTTCTTCACAATTTGTTCAAAAGGTGAACAGAAGGACATTGCAACCACTGCAGCCTCAATCTAAGCACCTTCTATCCAGCAGAAGTAGGTCGAAAAGATTTAATCAAAGCACAAAGATTCCTTCTACACACATTCATCTCATGAATCTAGACTGGTTACAAAGGTCCAACCCTTCCAACATCAGGTTCTCAACAACCTTCCACAAGCCAAGCAACACAACTTCTCCAGCAATGCAAGCAGCTCATCAAGGTTCAGATTCAACAAACGATTCCCCCTCTTTCTCGGGAACTCAACGCAATGGAGACCATTGATTCACGAGGAAGGAATATTGATCCAATTGGATTTCGGTGGCCACCCACCTATTCCAACTGGCTCAAAACAGTCTTCTGGCAATTTACTAGTTTTAACAGTTTTTTGGTTCCTAAACATTCAGGTCCATTTTGAGGACATGAATGAATATTTTTCACGATAGAGAACCTCAATCATATCCAAAGGCTTTTATTGAGCCCCAAAAATGAATCTCCTCATCGATACCTTTCCAACAAGCTATCATGCGCCCTAAATGGAGACCGTATGCAAAAATTAAGGCCCTGGGAAGTTGATACACCAAACTACAAAAAACGTGGTCCACAAAACTGTTGGCTTTTCATATTACGGGGTTAGTGTTTTGGATTTTGTTTATGTTAAAAATTCCTTTGGAGACTCATTGTAACAATCATCTTCTTGCGAATGTGAGTAGCCATTCCATCTCTTCTCAGAGATAAGTTGTCACCATTCTAGCGAGTCTTTCACTCTGTATTTCTACAATTTTGTACATTTCGCTCATTAATAGAAATTGTGTATTAATGTATATTTGTGTCTCTTGTTATATATACTATATATTTCTATTATATTATTGTCTCTATTTCAATATCTCTCTATATTTTTGTGTTATATCTCCGCTCTCATTTCGTTCCAAAAATAATCCAGATCAAAATCTCAACAGCCAGTCACACCTGAGCTGAGGCTAGTAATCCAAAAAAGAGGGTCGTCTTTCACTGATCTAGTTGGCTATTGGTGGCCACCCACCTATTCCAACTGGCTCCTCTTGTCCATTTTTAGTTCAACATGTTCTTTTGTACTTCTTTGTGGGTTCTACACTTCTGGGGCTGTCTAAAGCCCTACACATCTTCCAAGTGGATATTGGTGGCCTCTCACCTAATCCAACTAGATTATTTTGTATTTTTTCATGTCAGCACATCTTGATGTACTTCCAGGGCCATTTTGGAGGCATAAACAATGTTTTTTTGGATCACCATAGTCAAAATGTAGATGGAGTCAGAGTTTGACAGTGAAATGTGTAGTTCTCTGAAAGACCTTTCCAACGGGCTATCACGTGCCAAAAACATAGGTCGTATGCAAAATTTATGACCTCAGGAAGTTGAGGTACCAAATTACCCATAGGGGCCCACATGACTTTTGACGTTTGACCTCCTAGGGTTAGTTTTTTGGATGTCTAGGGTTTTGGAATTCATGAGTAATATAAAAAAGGCCTCTAGAGCCTCATTGTAATTCATTCTGCTCAGATGGATGCATGTAGCAGCCACATCTCTTCTCAGAGATATCTACCACCATTCGAGCAAGTGTTTCAGTTCTACAATTTTATAGTTTCTGCCTATTTCATTTATTTAATAGAAGATATTGTTCACTGGATATCTGTGTTATTCTTCATATCTTTGTGTTTATTGTATTCAGTCTGTAATCAGTTTGTTCCTCTCCTGAATCTGGATCAGTCGTAATAGAGAGGTATGCTCTTCATTTATTTTTCTTCATGCATGTCCCCAACAAGATTTGGGTACAAGAAGTTGGGACTCGAACCAATCGAGCCATTGCAAGATCGATCGCGTCGAGCCTGAAAACAACCCATGGGGGACGAAAAGAAAGATGATGGAGCGAGAGATCCTATTAAAATGTTTCTCGATGAAGTCCTCACACGACAAAGGAACAAAATGATGGAAAACTTCATGTAGATCCATCGATGACTGCCCATAGGAGAAGAATCTTCATCAAGCGGCCATGCAACCCCCTTCAAGGTACATGTAAATTTTGATAATCCATTATTTGAAGTACTAATAGATGCATATATTGTAGATAAATGGTTGCATATTCTCAAAGGGTATTTTTCGGTCCACAATTTTTCCAATAGGGAAAATATCACTTTTGCATTCCTCGAGGTCATTCCCCATGTTAAATACTAGTGGGATACTTACTCTGAGAAAAGGGTCATAGAGGAATTTGCATTTTTTGTGGTGGCCCCTACATGGGATTCCTTCCTAGACGCCATTAAAGAACAATACTACCCTGTTGGAAGCTACGAGGACTAGTACACCAGATGGACCACCCTACATCAAGAAAGGGACCAGACAGTACCAGATTTCACCAATATTTTCCATACACGACACACCAAATTGGGTATCAAAGACTCTGAGCATCATCTGGTGCTCAAATACCACGATTGTTTTCACAGATACATTCAATTAAAAATGGAGTTTCTAGACATCGCCTCATTAGGCACGACTTATAGATACATTTTCAAGATCGAGCAGAAAAGGCAAGAGTTTGGATCTGTAAACCCCTCACATCTGAAGCAGGGAAAAGGCAGTCCCAACCCACACAACAAGGGACCAAGTCGAGATGGCCACCCTTAGGAAAACCAGTCCAAGCTACAACACAAGAAGGGAAATGAGAAGATAAATAAGGACATGGGGAAATGGTGTGAATACCATAAAATCCCTTCACACAACACCGAAGACTGTCGCTCCAAGAAGTCACCCCTAGCCGAACTGAAGGCTTTCGAGTCAGAGGCAGATTTTGATTCTGAATCAAATCCTGAAGGAGAGAAGCAAATTATCGATGCTGAACCCAGTGCCACTATCACTACCACCAAATTCCGGCCAAACGAACCAGAAGAACCAGAGGAAGGGGAACGCCTCTTTCACTCGTAGATGTGGGTAAAGGGGGCTCCGCTTCATTTTATTGTCGATAACGGTAGTCAGAAGAACCTTATTTCAATAGAGGTCATCAAGCGGATGGACCTACCAATGGTAATGCACCCGCAACCCTACACCATCAGATGGCTTCACCAAGGAAGAGATCTTTGTGTCAACCAACTGTGTCGTCTACCCTACGACATCAAGCCTTTCAAAGATGAGGTACTGTGTGATGTTGCTCCCCTTGAAGTTTGTGATGTTCTGTTAGGAAAACCATATTTATGGAAGTGTCAAGTTGTGTATGAGTCTAGACACCACAGTGTTATTATTACTTTGGGTAGAAATTTGTACATGATACCATAGGTAGCGCTGCCTACTGCTATTTCTTTAATCTCTGCTAAGCAATGCAGTAAGGTCATTTCACAGAATGCCAAGTGCATATTATTTGTGATCCATGCTAAAAAATAAGTAGAAGGTCTTTGCCACATCCATGGCCTCTACAAAGATCCTCTCTTTGCATCATAAGAAAGTGGACGAGATCGTGGAAGAATACAGAAATATCTTCTCCTCACCTACAGGGGTATCGACACACTGCCAAGTCAAGCATCCAATTTATCTGACCCCCAATGCACCTCTACCTAATGGACCAGTCTATCTTCGCTCATTGATGGAAAATGATGAAATCAGGCATCAAATCCAATATATTCTTCAAAAGGGGCACATCATACCCAGCTCCTCCCCTTGCGGAAGCCCCATTGTACTGGTGCAGAAGAAGGATGGGACTTGGCAACTTTGCATTGACTACAGAGCCTTAAACAAAACCAAAGTCAGGAACTGCTACCCCATTACCAGGATTGATGACCTTCTTGACCAACTTAAAGGGGAAACATTATTCAACAAGATTGACCTAAAGTCTGGCTACTACCAAGTTCCCATCAAATCAACTGATGTATGGAAGACAACCTTCAAGTCTAAAGAAGGTCTCTTCGAATGGCTCGTCATGATTTTTGGCTTAGAAAATGCACCAACCAATTTCACGAGGTTGATGGATGATGTATTGAGACCCTTCACCAACTCCTTTTTGGTGGTATATTTAGATGACATCCTCATCTTTAGCAAAATGTGGGATGAGCACATGTGGCATATTCAACAGGTTTTGAGCACTCTGCGACAACACAAGCTATATGCCAATTTGGAAAAATAATCTTTTGGTATGAACATGGTCCAATACTTGGGATACATTGTTGATGAGCATGGGGTACTTGTTGATCTAGCTAAGATCTAAGTCATCCGTGACTGGTCATCCCTGACCACACTAACAGAGCTTCAAAGCTTCTTGGGACTAGCCAACTTCTACCAACGGTTTGTGTTGGGATTCTCTCATATTGCATGGGCCCTTAGCCAGGTGACCAAGGGAGGTGGCAGGGCCAAGTTCATGTAGGGAAAGGAACAAAAATGAGCATTCGGTGATCTGAAGCATCACTTGTGCTCAGCTCCAATACTCTCCTTGCCCGAGCTGCAACAACCATTCAAGATTGAGACTGATGCATCTGACTATTCTCTGGGAACAGTTCTCACTCAACATGATCATCCGATGGAATACCATAGTGAGACACTCTCAGACACTGTCCAGAAATAACGCACCTATGACAATGAAATGTATTCCATTGTACAAGCATGTCGTCAATGGAAACATTACATTCTGGGAAAGGATATGATCATACACACTGATCACAAGCCTCTGCAGTTCATACAGACACAAGGGAAATTGCAGAATGACTGCCATAAGAAATGGTCCACCTACCTGAAAAAGTTCAATCTCAACATCAAGTATAAGACAAGTCTGTAAAATCATGTCGATGAATGTCTCAGTCGACCTCCTGTTTCTGCACTCACCATTGTGCTCCAATCCCGTGGACTTGAAGCATCTAAGTGGCCCCAACTTTATCAACAAGATCCATACTTCACCACCATCTATCAACTCTTGGGTACAGGCGTGAATGTCACCAATTTTCACATTTAGGATGGACTATTATGTCACCTAGGCCATATATGTGTTCCTACAAGCAAGCGTGCAAATCCGATTTGGAAATCCCACTATAGTCGGATGGCAGGGAATTTTGGCATGGAGAAAACAATGGTCATTTTTGAGAAACATTTTTATTGGTAAAAACTTTGACAGGGCGTCAACAAGTATATCAGATCTTGTCCTACCTGTGCCATTGCCAAGCCAGCCAACAATAAGAAAGGCTTATACACCCCTCTTCCTACTCCCAAGAAGCCTTGATAATCCATCTCAATGGGTTACATGTTTGGCCTTTTGTCCACCAGGAAAGGAAATGATTACGCATTTCTGGTCGTTTATCGGTTTTCAAATATGGCCATCCTCATAGCCTACAAGAAGAATATCACAATGAAAGATACTGCCAAGATCTTCTTCGAACGAGTGTGGGTCCACTTTGGGATACCAGAGACCATCATCTCCCACTGGGACAACAGGTTCCTCAACACATTTTGGTCGAGTCTTTGGTCACTGTTGGACACCAAGCTCACAAAATACACCCTTTCCACCCCCAATCAAATGGCCAAACAAAGGTTGTCAGTCAGATGATTTTTCACATTCCGTGCATGTACAACTATAAGCATCCATGTACATGGGACGAGAGTCTCCCCTATGTTCAACATAGTTACAACAGAGCTCTCCATAGCTCCATCGACCATAGCCCATTTTAGGCGAGGCTGGGATTCCTACCTTTGGGACCCATTCATGTTGCACTTCCTATTTCCACCACACAGACAGACTCTTCCCATGATCATTTCGTGATCAACAAAGATACTAGATTCATTGAGCAGATTCATTACATCCACCAACAAGTCCATGAGATTTTGTAGAAATCCAATGCTAAGTACAAGCATCACCATGATCAATGCAAGGTACCACACCAGTTTCAAGTTGGCGAGAAAGTCTTGTTACATTTGCAGAAGGAGTGTCTCACAAGGCCCCATCAGAAACTATTCCCACTTCTCTATGGGCCTTACACTATTACCAAGGTTGTGGGTAGCAATGCCTTTGAGCTCAACACTCCACCGTTCCTTGGCTTGCACCCAGTGTTCAATGTGGACCTCCTTCGACCATATTTTCCACCATTATTGGACACCTCAGAGATCACAGAACAAATGGAACCCACATAGCTCAACCCTGACTGCATGGAATAGGCATCCACTGATCAGATAGTGGACACAAAATTCAAGGGAACTCGCCAGCAGAGGATCCACCTTTATCAGGTTGTCAAAGAAGGACAACTCCTCCACCAAGGAAAGTGGCTCACTTGGGGATAATTCTAGTAGAAGTTTCCTCACCTCATGGGGGAACTCAACACAATGGATACCATTGCTTCCTAAGGGGGGAGGATTGATCTAGTTGGTTATTGACGGCCACCCACCTATTCCAACTAGCTCCTCTTGTCCATTTTTAGTTCAACATGTTCTTTTGTACTTCTTTATAATTGTGGGTTCTACACTTATAGGGATGTCTAAATCCCTACACATCTTCCAGGTGGATATTGGTTGCCTCTCACTTAATCCAACAATCTTATTTTGTATGTTTTCATGTCAACACATCTTGTTGTACTTCCAGGGCCGTTTTGGAGGTCTAAATAATGTTTTTTTCGCTCGCCCCAGTCAAACTATAGATGGAGTCAGAGTTTGATGATGGAATGTGTAGTTCTCTGAAAGACCTTTCCAACAGGCTATCACGCACCTAAAAGAAAGGTTGTATGCAAAAGTTATGACCCCGAGAAGTTGAGTTACCAACTTACCCATAGGGGCCCACATGACTTTTGACGTTTCACCTCCTAGGGTTAGGTTTTTGGATGTCTAGGGTTTTGGAATTCATGAGTAATATCAAAAAGGCCTCTAGAGCCTCATTGTAATTCATTCTGCTCAGAAGGATGCACCTAGAAGGAACATCTCTTCTCAAAGAAAGATACCACCATTCGAGCAAGTGTTTCAGTTCTGCAGTTTTACAGTTTCAACCTATTTCATTTATTTAGTAGAAGATATTGTTCATTGGATATATGTGTTATTCTTCATATCTCTGTGTTTATTGTATTCAGTTTGTAATCAATTCATCCTGCTCCTACATCCGGATCACTCACATTCCACTCATAGCTCATAAAATTACAAGCCACTAATAGCTTCCTGAAACTATCTTGCTTGCCCACCAAATCTCTTCCTCTTAACTTAATCAACCCAAGGAATGCACCCTTTCACTGATCTTAATCCCTCATGCATCCCATTCATTTATCAGGGTCTCTCTGGCACAAGTATTTAGGAATCTCTCAGATGGGAACTCAAGGGAACCTACTACTAGGAAAACTACCAGTAAACCAACAACAAACACTTGTTGTTACAGTGCAAATCACCTAAGACTTCACTCTTCACGACTGACAACCTGTGATCCAGATGGATATTGGTGGCCACCCACCTATTCCAACTAGCTCCTCGTGTTTGTTTTTGTTCATAACATTCTTCAGTACTTCTTTGTAATTGTGGGTTCTACACTTGTGGGGCTGTCTAAATACCCACACATCCTCCAGGTGGATACGGGTGGCCTCTCGCCTAATCCAAATGGCTTATTTCGTATGTTTTCATGTCATCACATCTTGTTGTACTTCTGGGACTGTTTTGGGTCCATAAACATTGTTTTTTTGGCTCGCCATAGTCAAACTATAAACGGAGTCATAGTTTGACAATGAAATGTGTAGTTCTTTGAAATACCTTTCCAACGGGCTATCATGCGCCTAAAAAGGAGGTCATATGCAAAATTTACGGCCATAGCACCCACATGACTTTTGGCGTTTCACCTTCTAGGGTTAGGTTTTTGGATGTCTAGGGTTTTGGAATTCATGAGAAATATCAAAAAGGCCTCTGGAGCCTCATTGTAATCCATTCTTATCAGATGTATGTGCATAGCGACAACATCTCTTCTCAAAGATAAGCTACCACCATTTGAGCAAGGTTCAGTTTTGCAGTTTTACAGTTTCATCCTATTTCATTATTTAATAGAAGATATTATTCACTAGATATTAGTGTTATTATTCATATGTCTATGTTTATTGTATACAGTTTATTAATTAGTTCATTCCTCTCCTAAATATGGATCAGTGGTATCAGAGCGATCTTCTCTTCATTTGTTTTTCTTCGTGCATGTCCCCGACAAGGTTTGGGTACAAGAAGTTGGGACTCGAACCAATCGATCCATTACAAGATTGGTCGCACCGAGCCCGACAACAACCCATGGGAGAGAAAAATAAATATGATGGAGCATGAGATCCTATTAAAATGTTGCTCAAGGAAGCCCTCGCGTAACAAAGGAATGAAATGATGGACAACTTCGCACAGATCCTTCAACTGTTTCCCACGAGATAAAAATCTTCATCAAGCGGCCATGCAAAACCCTTCAAGGTACAGGTAAATTTTGATATTCCATTGTTTGAAGGACTGATAGATGCAGATGTTGTAGATAAATGGTTGAATCTTCTCAAAGGATATTTTTTGGTCCACAATTTTTCCAATAGGGAAAATATCACTTTTTCACTCCTCAATGTCGTTCCCAATGTTAAAGACTGGTGGGATACTTACTCTAAGAAAAGGGCCATGGAGGAATCTGCAATATTTGTGGTGGCCCCAACATGGGATTCCTTCTGGGACACCATTAAAGAACAATACTACCCTGTTGGAAGCTATGAGGACCAATACACCAGATGGACAACCCTACGTAAAGAAAGGGACCAGACAATACCAGAATTCACCAATATTTTCCATACCCTATGCACCAAATTGGGTATCAAAGACTCTGAGCGTCTTTTGATGCTAAAATACTGCAGCTTTTTGCATAGATACATTCAAACATAAATGGATTTCCTGGACATCGCCTCATTGGGCACGACTTATAGATACACTGTCAAGATTGAGTATAAATTTAAGAAGAAAAAACGAGAGTTTGGATCTACAAACCCCTCACAACTGAAGCAGGGAAAAGGCTGCCCCAACCCACATAGCAAGGGACCAAGTTGATATGGTTGCCCTCAGGACAACTAGTCCAAACCGCAACACAAGAAGGAAAATGAGAATATGAATAAGAACACGGGAAAATGGTGTGAGTACCATAAAAGTCCTTGGTACAACACTGAAAAATGCCACTCCAAGAAGTCCCTCGTGGCCAAGATGAAGGCTTCCGAGTTAGAGGCCAATTCTGATTCTGAGTCAAATCTTGAAGGAGGGAAGTAGATTATTGAAGCTAAGCATAGTGCCACTGTCTCTACCATCAAAATCTGGCCAAGTGAACCAGAAGAACCAGAGGAAGGGGAACGCCTCTTTCACTCATAGATGTGGTTCAAGGGGGATCTGATTCATTTCATTGTTGACAGCGGTAGTTAGAAGAACCTGGTTTCAGTAGAGGTCATCAAGCAGCTAGACTTGCCAATGACACCGCACCCACAAACCTACACCATTGGCTGGCTTCGCCAAGGAAGAGATCTCTGTGTCAGCCTAAAATATTGATTTCCCTATGACATCAAGCATTTCAAAGATGAGTTACTGTGTGATATTTCTCCCCTTGAAGTTTGCGATGTTCTCTTAGGGAAACCATATTTGTGGAAGTGTCATGATGTGTATGATTCTAGACCCCACAATGTTATTATTACTTTGGGTAGACAATTGTATAGGATCCCAGAGGTAGCGCTGCCTACTGTTATTTCTTTAATCTCTGCTAAGGAATACAGTAAGTTCATTTCACAGAACAAGAAGTTCATATTCTTTGTGATCTATTCTATTAACAAGCATAAGGTTGTTGCCACATCCATGGCCTCTACACAATGCCTCTCTTTGTAGCAACAACAAGTGGATGGGATCATGGAAGAATACGAAGACATATTTAACTCACCTACATGGGTACCGAAACACTGCCAATTCATGCATCCAATTGATCTGACCCTCGACGCACCTCTACCTAATGGACCAGTGATTCGGCACTCACTGATGGAGAATGATGAAATCAGGCATCATATTCGCTAGCTTCTTCAAAAGGGGCACATCAGACCCAACTCCTCCCCTTGCGGAAGCCCAATTTTACTGGTGTAGAAGAAGGATAGGACTTGGCGACTTTGCATTGATTACAGAGCCTTAAACAAAATCACAGTCAAGAACTGCTACCCCATTCCTAGGATTGATGACCTTCTTGACCAACTCAAGGGGGACAAGTTCTTCAACAAGATTTACCTAAATTATGGCTACCACCAAGTTCCCATTGAACCAACTGATCTATGGAAGACAACCTTCAAGTCTAAATAAGGTCTCTATGAATGGCTTGTCATGCCCTTTGGCTTAACAAATACACCAACCACTTTCATGATATTGATGGATGATGTATTGAGACCCTTCACCAAATCCTTTGTGGTAATATATTTGGATGACATCTGCATCTTCAACAAAACGTGGGAGGAGCACATGTGGCATATTCAACAGGTTTTGAGCACTCTGCGGCAGCACAAGCTTTATGCCAACTTGAAAAAACTCTCTTTTGGCATGAATAGGGTCCAATACTTGGGCTACGTTTTTTATGAGCATGGGGTACATGTTGATCTAGATAAGATCCAAGTCATCCATGACTGGCCATCCCCGACTAAACCGACCGAGCTTCGAAGCTTTTTGGGACTAGCCAACTTCTACTGATGGTTTGTGTTGGGATTCTCCCATATTGCATGTGCCCTCAGCCAAGTGACCAAGGGAGGTGGTAGAGCCAAGTTCGTGTGGGGGAAGGAGAAATAATGAGCATTCTATGATCTGAAGCATCTCTTGTGCTCATCTCCAATACTCTCCTTTCCCGATTTGCAACAACCATTCGAGATTGAGATTGATGCATCTGACTATGTTGTGGGCACAGTTTCCACTCAACACGGGCATCTGGTGGCATACCATAGTGACACACTCTCCGATACTGTCCAGAAATTCCCCACCTATGACAAGGAAATGTATTCCATTGGACATGCTTGTCGTTAATGGAAACATTACATTATGGGGAAAGAGACAATCATACAAACTGATCACAAGCCTCTGTAGTTCATACAGACACAGGGAAATTGCAGAATGACTGCCATCAAAAGTGGTCCACCTACCTAAAGCTATAATATCCCCAAGGACGAGACCTAGTAGTATTATGAATTTAAAACATTTTTTGTAGGCTGGTGAGCCGAGCAATTATAAGTTGGTACGCTTATATGTTAGTAGGCCGGATAGCCTAGGTGTTAAAGGCCAGGAGTCTGTTTTGTACATGTAAATATTCATATTATTAATATAAAAACATCACTGCGTGTACACTGACCACGATAAAAGAGAATAAGGGACTAACATCCACTAGGCTGGGTAAGGGAGAGGGGGATGAGAGGTTGGAAAGAGGGGCTAAGCCTAAGGGATTAAGTCCAAGAGAATAATAATTTTTTATTATTCCAAAAGATGTATAAAAGGATATATTTTTATCCTAAGTTCTTGGGGAAAGACGGGGGACTTCCAAAGGGAAAGGAATGTGGTTCATGAGTGAAAGGTTTCAGCTCAAGAACATGCAGACTTAAGGGGGGAATTCTTTCTTTTGGGGGACACACAAGCACTCACTCACGACATGCAGAGTGGTTCACGCACAGACAGTTCTGGCGTAGATGCTCTCATCATCTTTTCTAGGCTAAACCGGTCTACCCCATCTCTCCTCACGAGTTCACTCATGCACTGAGAAAGCACAAAGTCATCCTTTTCATCCATTGTTGAACTCATGGCCATTGTGCACCTCTATAATTACTGAGCCGTCCCTTGCCTTACCCGAATTAGCTATTTTGGTTTGAAGAAACGAGTTGTCAAGCCCATGGTTGAAGAGGCAAGTTGTCAGACCTATGAACAACTCTCTCTCTAGGTGAGAGAGGTTGTTGTGGATTGAAGAAGTAGGTTGTCAGGCCTATGAGCAACTCTCTCCAGGTGAGAGAGAGTGTTGAGGAAGTGATTTCTCCTAGAGGGAGTCCTATAGATGCTACAGAGCTCTGAGAATTCTGGTCTGGCCTGTTGCTGAAGCCTAAGTTAAGGGAGGTGGAGCAACCGATGAACTCTGTGATAGTGAAGGTGTATACTCCTGGGGTGGGACAGGCATGTGGGGAATGAGATTCTATGAGCAGTGGGCATAAGTGGATCCTGGGAGAGAATCCTTCCTCTTAAACTATGTGACTTTACTATTGACCTTGCCTAGCCTAAGAATCCCTTTCCTGGTGGAGATTAGTCCCAACTCGCGGGTGACCCACTGTTGAGAGTGATGAACAGTGTGGTCTAAGGTTGGGAGGTTCATGGAAGGTCTGCACGCAGTTGGTGGTGTTTTCTCCAGTTAAAAGATAGGTATCATTTCTGTGCTTAATTATGTATGTGATGCATGTCTGAGATTATTGAAATGTTATCATGTGTTCCGTTACATGTAGGAATTACTGTCAATTCCATTTGAGTCTGTATGGTAGTAGTAATTCTATGTTATTTTTTTAAAATTCATTAGAAATGCATGTTATATATATATATATATATATATATAGTGTACGAGTAGTGGCATTGTCAGCCTGTTGGTGGTTGGGGATGTTACAAATTGGTATCAAAGCTAAGTCAAGTGTCTGAGTAGTGGCGTTGCCCAGCCCGTTAGTGGCTGGGGACATTACAAATTGGTATCAGAGCCAAGGTTCAAGAACTGAGCCTGGATGGTCTGGATAAGTGGTCATTGGAACCAAGGTTTTAGGTGGAAATTATGTCACGATGAACCAATTTCAAACCTTAGAACATTCTTGAGTGCCAAGAGGTTACCTTGGCTGTGTTACGAAGCTCAGGAGGTGTAGCGGTATTATAAAACCATGATAGACATGGTATTGGGATATAGAGTAATGTGGTTTGTAGGATCTGTTCAAGAGAAGGAGGACAATTCCCGACCGTCAGATATGGAAAAGTTGCAAGGCGGTTATCCGTGAGTTCCTTTGGAAATCCGCGGAGTAATGAAGTCCATTTGTTTCGTCGATCTGAGAGAGAGGATACGTGGTGGAAATCCATGGACTTTGGGTGAAATCACTTCAGGAGAAAATGAGTGTGGAGAGGTTAAAACTCCTGAAGTCTGAAGTCCCCGAAGTGGATCTACACCATAGATCTGGGAGAAGAGCTTGACCATTGGATCGGTGGAAGTTATGGCGTGGACCATCCGTCAAAAGGGACCGGTGACAACATATTGGCTTGTTCAGATTTTGGCATTCAAAAGAATTAGTGTGTGCTGAGGCAAGAACTCCCGAAGCCTGAAGCTCTGAAGCCGTGAAGATCCGAAGTGGTGAGTCATGATGATGTCACCTGGAGGTTATGTGGACCTCTCCTATACCTGCCACATTCCCCCACCTGGAATGTTTTCAGCTATATTATGTGGGCCCTAAGGTTACATGACATAGTTAAAGGTCGATGGACCCATACTGGCATTGATAACGATACATCAAGAATCGATGACCAGGAGGCATTGCAGGGATCCAAGTTGCACGAGAGTTAATTTCCCAAGGCAGTCCCACAATCCAAACCATGGTTTTACCAGGGGATTACGTGCCAGCGTCAGAAGAATTGCAGGATGAAAGGTGGGTTACTCAATTGGATTAGCATGCCCCCACAATTTGAAAGGCATTAAGTGATGTGACTATTCAGTATCTTAGTTTAGGTATGGAAATCATGGTTCCAGTGGACGCATGGCGCCAGTTGTGAAGTCCGAAGACTTGACACTCTGAAAGAATGGTTCATAAGGTAACGAAAGGAATAACTTTCAAAAGTTTTGTAACACTGAGGTGACGAGATGTAATGACGTCACCAAAGGTGACACGAAAGTGTTTGAAGATTAACGGTTTGGGGTGTTGGGGGTGTGCATATGTAAAATCCTCCGAAGTCTTGAAGCTCCGAAGCTCCGAAGTCCTTGAACTTAGTTGTCCGAGGTTCCATAGTGAGTGCCAACTATTGGATGTTGAGTAGTCGTGGACTGTTGATCCACCCTACTTCACGCGTTTGACAATCCGGAACTTCGAGAGATTTGTTGTGATGATCTTGAAAACATCTGAAGCCAGAGGCCTGAATTCTCGAATAAGTGCCTATCGACTTAGCGCTTGGCCACAACCCCTGTTTGCATGGGTTGGGGAATAAGAGAAAGGGGCTAGTGCCCAAAAAATTATTGCAAAACAAATAATAACTCAGAAAGAAAAGATCGGTGGGGATTATTGATTACTCGAGAACCTCATAATGAAATATGAAAGTTTTCTTGAATCAGATTGGTTTATGAATACTGTGGAATTTGTTAAGGACTGATGGCCTGACAAATTTTGATTGACTGCACATTGTGTTTACAGAGTTAACGATTGTCATAACCAAACTGAAATTGAGGAGGCACATAATGCTTCCAGTTCAAAGAATGAAGCTAGAGGAATGGATGTCCATTTGGGAGTTGAAGGATCAAAATCCAATGGGCATGGAGAAGAGATAGATAAGGAGGGAGACATGATGAAAATCATTGAAATATTGCAGAAAGATGTCCCAACTCACTGATAAAACAACATAAATCTCATGAAAGCGAAGGAACAACAGGGAGAATTCAAAATAAATTTGATACAGAGCCTGGAAAGGATAGAAAATAAATTAGATAAGGATAGTGACTCCATTAAATTAGGAAGTCACAGGTCTCCTGATGATAAGAGGAAATCAAGGAGTGTTGGCAGACACCATCATCACTCCCAAGGGCACTCCAAGAGGAGGGCACACAGTAGTTCAAGCCCATCTCCTACCAGAAAGAATAGGATATATGGAGTGGATGAACTGAAGGGTGAAATGAACAAGATTAAACCTCCTACGTTTGATGGAGAGCACAAGAAGGAGGAATATGCTGAGACATGGTTGCTTGGCATGAGGAAATATTTCCATCTGCAGAATTATTCCTCTCATGAAGAAGGAAGAATTGCAATGTATCAACTGAAAGGAAAGGCATCCATGTGGTTGGATCAACTTGTGCAGGTGCAACACATTAAAGAGAAAAATGTTACTTGGAAGGAATTCAAGAAGTATTTTGAAAAGAAATACTTGAATAAGTGATACTATGACAAAAAGATGAAAGAGTTATTTGAACTCAAGCTGGGTAGCATGACCATTGATGAATATGAACGAAGGTTCTTGGAATTGTTGAAGTACGTCCCTTTAATCAAAGATGAGGCTACCAAATTCAAAGGTATCTAAGTGGACTACCATCTTCCATTAGTGAAAAGATCCAGTATGATGATCGTAAAACTATGGAAGAAACTATAAGGAGCGAAAAATGATTATATGAGCAACAGAGAGAAAAGCCCACTTTTCAGAAGGCTTGGGAAGACAAGAATAAATTCAATATGGATCAGAGGAAGAAGGGAACTAAGCCATCCTTTTTTAGAAATAGACCTCAAGAACAACCATGTTTTAGAGAACCCAGGAAGGTTGAAGTAGGTGGAAAAATGCCAAGATAACCACCTATGGAATGTTGGGGTTGTAAAGGAAATCATAGGTACAGAGATTGCCCCCACAGAAATGACAAAGTGAGAGCTGTCCACAATGTTCAATAGGAAGAAACAATGGAGGACATGGGAAGAAGTGTACCGAGAATATACACAGCCCTGGATAACAAGCAAGCAGAATATCAATGACATATGATTGAAGTGGAAGGTATGATGAACAACCAAACCATTACTATTTTAATTGATTTAGGAGGTAGTCATAGTTATATAGATCCTATAATGGTGGAAAGTTTGCACTTGCCAAGAATCAAGCATGGAAAATATTGGTTAGTGTAGTTGGCTAAAGGAGCCAAGAGAAATGTTGTTGAGTTGGTTAAGTCATGTCCAATGGACATGAATGCACTGAGCACAAGGGATGAATTAAACATCTTACCTTTAGGTTCCTATGACTGTCTAATTGGGATGGATTGGTTGGACCAAAACCATGCCATCTTAGACTATCGTAACAAGGCATTCACTTGCCTGGATGAGGAAGGAAACCCAAGGAAAGTGTATGGAATCCCAAGGGTAGTGACTATCAGAGAAATCTCAGCAATGCAGGTGAGAAAGTGCTACAGGGAATGCCAAATATTTGCATCTCATATGGAAGAAACACCTAAGGATAAGGTGTCAAATATTGAAGACCATGCAGTATTAAAAGATTTTGAAGATGTATTCCAGGAGGTACCCGAACTATCCCCGAAGAGAGATATTGATTTCTCTATAAACTTGATGCCTGGAGCCAGAGGTGATTTTAAGGATGGAAATTTATTTTAAAATGTAGAAACCTTGGCGAATCTTACTAATCCTTCATATGCCAACTATAAATGTTTGGCGATATTTTTGTAAAAGTATTCAAATTTCTAATGATTTTATATAGTTTGTATAAAATTTTGGCGATTTTAAAGGTAAAATAATTTTATCTTATAGAATTTGGGCGAATCATTTTTAGAATGGAGAATATGTTTTTGGGGAAAACCATGGAAAATTAGACCATGAGTGAAATTTATCCCCTAAAGTCATCCTTTCCTGGAGCCACTCCAGTGTCAAAAACTCCTTACAGAATGAATACACTAGAGCTGAAAGAACTGCAATTGTAGCTTGAAGAAATTATGAAGAAGGGATATATACACCCAAGTATGTCACCTTGGGGTGCCTCGGTCCTATTCATGAAGAAGAAATATGGGACATTGATATTGTGCATCGATTTCAGACAGTTGAACAAAGTGACTATTAAGAACAAGTATCCTTTTCCAAGGATCAATGATCTCTTTGATCAGTTGAAGGATGCCAAGATATTTTCAAAAATAGATCTCAGGTCAGGGTACCACCAGGTAAGGTAAAGGATGAAGACATCAGCAATACCAACTTCAGAACAATGTATGGTCATTATGAATTCACAGTGGTGCCATTTGGGTTATCAAATGCACCCGTTGTTTTCATGTGCCTAATGAATGGTGTATTCAGACAATATCTAGACAAGTTTTTCATAGTCTTTTTGGATGACATCCTGGTGTATTCTAAGTCAGTGGAAGAGCATAAACATCATCTGAGGATGGTGTTGCAAGTGCTAAGAGAGCACCAAATATATGCCAAATTGAGCAAGTGCTCATTCTATAAAAAACGGATCCATTATTTGGGACATATCATTTCAAAATATGGGATAGTTGTGGATCCTAAGAAGATAGAAGCCATTAGAGAATGGTCAGCGCCGAAAAATGTGACAAAAATTAGATCCTTTATGGGTATATCTGGCTATTACAAGAAGTTTCATTGTAGGGTTCTCAAGGATAGTTCACCCCATCACTTCCTTGTAAAGGAAGGAGAATAAATTTCAATGGACAAAAGAATGTGAGAGAAGCTTCCAGCAATTGAAGCAGTTGTTAACCAATGCTCCAATCCTGAGGATTGCAGATCCAAATGAAGATTTTGTAGTGTGTACATATGCATGCAAAGAAGGCATGGGGGGAGTCCTCAACCAATATGGGTTTGTAATATGTTATGAGTCTAGGAAGCTGAAGGATCATGAAAGGAACTATGTAACTCATGATTTGGAGTTGGCAACAATAGTGCATGCCCTGAAGAAATGGAGGCACTACCTCATGGGAAGGAGGTTTGAAGTGAGGACAGACCATAACGGTCTGAAGTATTTGTTTGATCATCCAACCTTGAATGTTAGGCAGAGTAGATAGTTGGAATTCCTTTCTGAGTACGACTTTGATATAAAGCATATCAAAGGAAAGGAGAACAAATTGGCTGATGCACTCAGCAGAAGAGTGCATGAACTACATGCTACAACCATTAGCATGTATCAAAATGATATTAAAGGAATAATTTTGGAAGATGCCAATGCATATTTGCAGTAAATGGAATTGGTGGTAAAGCTACATCAATGTAAGATGCTATAGAAAGTGGAAGATTATAAATTGGAAGTTGATGGAACACTCATGTACAAAAATAGAATTTATGTACCTAATTTCCAGGATTTGAGAATTATGATCTTGAAAGAAATGAATAATGTGACTTATGTTGGGAACCTTGGATATCAGAAAAAAGTGGAGGCAGTCAAGAGCCATTACTTTTGGCCAGGTATGAAGAAGGAAATTGCAGAATACATCACCATATGTATGGAGTGTGAGATGGTCAAAGATGAACATAGGCACCCAACAGGGTTGCTAAAACCATTACCCATTCCTGAGTGGAAGTGGGAAGTGGTGACAATGGATTTCATCATAGTATTACCCAGAAAAAATAAGCAACATGATTCCATCATGGTGGTGGTGGATAAGCTTATGAAAGCTTCCCATTTTATTCCATTGAAGACTACTCACAAGGAAGCTAATGCCATCGATATATATATGAGGGAAGTAGCACGATTGCATGATATTCCCAAGACAATTGTGTCTGACAGAGACCGAAAATTTACCTCAAAGTTCTGGAAGGGGTTATTCAAAGTGTTCGGAATGAATCTGAAATTCAGCACTGCTTATCATCCTGAGTCTGATGGGAAGAAATAGAGGGTGAACCAAGTGATATAAGATATGCTAAGGATGTATGTGATGGAAAAACCATCTAAATGGGAATACTACCTACACTTGGTAGAATTTTCTTACAACAATGGGTATTAAGCATCACTGAAAATGAGCCCATTTGAAGCACTTTATGGAAGAAAGTGCAACACCCTAGTAAGATGGGATAACCCGACTGATAGGGTAGTGGTTGGGCTAAAGTTGCTCAAGGAAATGGAAGAGAAAATGTTGAATATTAAGAAGAATTTGAAGGTTGCCCAAGACAGGTAGAAAAGTTATGCTGATAAGAACAGGACCCATAGGGAGTTTAAAGTGGTTGATCATGTTTTCTTGAAAGTGAAAGCCAACAGAAGTTCCCTGAAGCCAGGAAACTGTTCCAAGTTGACAGCCAGATATTGTGGGCCATTTGAAATCATAGAAAGGATTGGACCAGTTGCATACATGCTTACATTTCCTGCATCCATGACTATACATAATGTGTTTCATGTTTCATTGCTTAAGAAATATATACTTGATGCTAATCATGTTATTGATTGGAATGTGATTTAGGTGGAGAAAGAATGCATCTTGCAAGTGCATCTGGTGTGCATATTGGACCAGAAGAGCAAACAACTTCAAAATCGAGCCATAGGGATGGTAAACGTCTAGTGGGCCTAGTATGGTCCTGAGGACGTGAGATGAGAGCATGAGGATGCTATTCGAGTTGAATACCTGCATCGTTTTGAAGATTTTGAAAATCTTGTTGATGTTGTGTAAATAAGTTACACTGAGGACAATGCAAAAATAAGGGGAGGGGATTGTAATATCCCCAAGGATGAGCCCCAATAGTATTATGAATTGTAAACATGTTTTGTAGGGTGGTGAGTTGAGAAATTATAAGATGGTAGGCTTATGTGTTAGTAGGACAGAGAGCCTAGGTGTTAAAGGCCAAGAGTCTGTTTTGTACATGTAAATATTCATATTATTAATATAAAAACATCGTTGCGTGTAGACTGACCACGATAAAAGAGAATGGGGGACTAATCTCCACTAGGCTGGGTAAGGGAGAGGGGGATGAGAGGTTTGAAAGAGGGGCTAATCCTAAGGGCTTAAGTCCAAGAGAATAATAATTTATTATTATTCCAAAATCTATTTAAAAGGATATGTTTTTATTCTAAGTTCCTCAGGAAAGACAAGGGACTTCCAAAGGGAAAGGAATGTGCTTCATGAGCGATAGGTGTCGGTTCAAGCACATGCATACTTAAGGGGGAAATTATTGTTGTTGGAGGACACACAAGCACTCACTCATGACATGCAGAGAGGTTCACGCACAGACAATTCTGGTGTAGATGATATCATCATCTTCGCTACGCTAAACCAGTCTGCCCCATCTCTCCTCACGAGTTCACTCATGCACTGAGAAAGTATGCATTCAACCATTTCCACCATTGTTGGCCATTGTGCACCTCTGTAATTACTGATTTGTCCCTTGCCTTACCTGAATTAGCTATTGTGGTTTGAAGAAGCGGGTTGTCAAGACCGTGGTTGAAGAGGCAGGTTTTCATGCCTATGAACAACTCTCTCTCCAAGTGAAAGAGGTTGTTGTGGATTGAAGAAGTAGTTTGCTAGTCTTGTGAGAAACTTTCTCCAAGTGAGAGAGTGTGTTGAGGAAGTGAGTTCTCCTGGAGAGAGTCCCGTAGATGCTATAGAGTTTTGAGAATTCTGGTCCGTCTTGTTGTTGAAGCCCAAGGTAAGGGAGGTGGAGCAGCCGATGGACTGTGTGACAATGAAGGTGTATAATCCAGGGGTGGGAAAGGCATGTGGGGAATGAGAGTCAAGTGGCTCCTAGGAGAGGAACCTTCCTCTTAAACTGTGTGACTTTCCTATTGACCTTTCCTATCCTAGGAATCCCTTGCCTAGTGGAGTTTAGTCCCAGCTCGGGGGTGACCCACTGCTGAGAGTGATGAGCAGTGTGGTCTAAGGATGGGAGGTTTGTGGAAGGTTTTCATGCAGTTGGTGGTGTTTTCTCCAGTTAAAATATAAGTATCATTTTCGTGATTAATTATGTATGTTATGCATGTATGATATTCTTGAAATGTTATCATGTGTTATGTTGCATGTAGGACTTACTGTCAATTCCATTTGAGTCTGTATGGTAGAAGTAATTTTGTGTTATTTTTTTAAATTCATTAGAAATGCATGTTATATATATATATGTAGTGTCCGAGTAGTGGTGTTTCTTGACCTATTGGTGGATGGGGATGTTACAAATTGGTATCAGAGCTAAGTGAAGTGTCCGAGTAGTGGTGTTTCCCAGCCTATTGTTGGCTAGGGAAATTACAAAAGCATTTCCATCTCAACATAAAGTATAAGATAGGTATCTCTAATCGTGTTGTTGACTGCCTCAGTTGACCTCTTGTGGGTGCACTCACCACTGCACTCCATTCCTGTGGACATGAAGCATCTTAGTGGCCCCAAATTTATCAACAAGATCCATACTTTGCCACCACCTACCAGATCTTTGGTACATGTGCAACTGTCACTGATTTTCACATTCAAGACAAACTCTTATGCCACCCGGGACATCTCTGTGTTCCTACAAGCAAGTGTGCAAAGATGATTTGGGAAGCCCACTACAGTCGGGTGGCAAGACAACTTTTCATATAGAAAACTATGGTCTTTCTTCAGAAACATTTTTGTTGGCTGAAACTTTGACAAGACATCAACAATTATATCAGATCTTGCACTACCTGTGCCATTGCCAAACCATCCATCAAGAAGCAAGGCTTATACACCCCTCTTCCTATTCCTGAGAAGCCTTGGGAATCCATCTCAATGGATTAGATGTCTGGCTTGTCATCCACCAAGCAAGGAAATCATTGCGTGTTCGTGGTCCTTGATAAGTTTTTGAAGATGGCCATCCTCATAGCTTGTAAGAAGAATTTCACAACGTCAGATACTACCAAGCTCTTCTTCGAATGAGTATGGGTTCACTTTTGGATACCATAGACCATCATCTTCGACTGAGACAACAGGTTCCTCCACACCTTTTGGTCGATTCTCTGGTCTCTTTTTGACACCAAGCTCACCAAATCCACTTCTTTCGACTCCCAAACCGATGGCCAAACAAAGGTTGTCAATGGGGTGAGAGTCTCCCATATTTCCAACATTGTTACAACAGGGATCTCCATAATTCCACCGACCATAGCCCATTTCAGGTGGGTTTGGGATTCCAACCCTTGGGACCCATTGATGTTGCACTTCCTCTTTCCACCACACAAACATACTTTTCCCCTGATCAGTATGCAATCAACAAAGCCACCAGATTCATTGAGCAGATTCAACACATCCGCCAACAGGTCCTGGATATTTTATAGAAATCCAATGCTAAGTACAACCAATGCTATGACCAACATAGGGTACAACACTAGTTTCAGGTTGGCGACAAAGTCTGGCTACATCTACAGAAGGAGCGTCTCATCAGGCCCCATCGAAAGCTTCGCCCACTTCTTTATGGGCCTTACACTATCACCAAGGCAGTGGGTAGCAATGATTTTGAGCTCAACACTCCACCCCTCCTTGGTCTGCATCCAGTATTCAATGTGGACCTCCTTCGGCCATATTTTCCACCATTATTGGACACCTCAAAGATCGTAGAACAACTGACACCATAGATCTCAACCCTGACTGCATGGAGGAAGCATCCACTGATCAGATAGTGGACACACAGGTCAAGGGCACGTGCCAGCAATGAATCCAACTTTATCGGGTTGTTAAGGTAGGGAAACTCCTACACCAAGGCAATTGGCTCACCCGGGGCCAAATACAACAGAATTTTCCTCACCTGATGAGGCAAATCAACACAATGGAGATCGTTGCTTCCTAAGGGGGGAGGATTGATCCAGATGGATATTGGTGGCCACCCACCTATTCCAACTGGCTCCTCATGTCCATTTTTGTTCAGCACGTTCTTCTGGACTGCTTTGTAATTGTGGGTTCTACAATTTTGGGGTTGTCTGAAGCCCCACACATCCTCTAGGTGGATATGGGTGGCCTCTCTCCTAATTCAACTAGCTTATTTTGTATGTTTTCATGTCATCACATATTGTTGTATTCCGGGGTTGTTTTGGGGCTCTAAACATTGTTTTTTTGGCTCACCACAATCAAACTATAGACAGAGTCAAAGTTTGACGACATAATGTGTATTTCTCTAAAAGACCTTTCCAATAGGCTATCATGCACCTAAAATGGAGGTCGTATGCAAAAGTTACAACCCTAGTAAGTTGAGGTACCAAATTACGCCAACTTACCCATAGGACCCACATGAATTTTGGTGTTTCACCTTCTAGGGTTAGGTTTTTAGATGTCTAGGGTTTTGGCATTCATGAGTAATATCAAAAAGGCCTTTGGAGCCTCATTGTAATCCATTATTCTCAAATGGATGCACATAGCATCCACATCTCTTCTCAGAGATAAGCTACCACCATTCGAGCAAGTTTCAGTTTGACAGTTTTACAGTTTCATCCTATTTCATTATTTAATAAGAGATCTTGTTCACTAGATATTTGTGTTATTCTTTGTATCTTTGTCTTTATTGTATTCAGTTTGTTAATCAGTTCATTCTTCTCCTAAATAAGGATCAACTTGGTTCTTCAGTTTCTAGCTCCAAATATTCTCCAACATGCTCAAAAATTGACCCTGTTAAGGTCCTAACCCGCACATAGGTAGATCAATGTATTCGGATGTAATAAAGGTCAATATTAATAAGACCTTTCAATAAAATACAATAAGGCGGATGTAAGAATACCTAATAGAAGCTTCCGCTTCTAGAAGGATCTTCCTCTAGATGCTTCTTTTTAGTATAAATAGGAGTCGAGGGTATGAGAACCCTAGCTTGGATATTATTGTAACAGAGCGCTGCTCGATTGGAGGTTGCCCCCTCGAAGAGGCCTGTGAACAT
>JASDQU010013519.1:15530-25980 GCA_032191745.1 Picea mariana | reverse complement strand
GTATGCCTTGCAATTCTTTGTAGGTAGGTGATTCCTTGACGATTTTGAGAGTCAACACTGGTGAATCTATAGGAAAGGCAATGTAACATTGGCTTCAACTCAACTTTTGGTTTTGAAGACAGAGAATATTTTTTGTTATGTACTCAAAAGTTTTCTTTTTGCTCTGGTATGCTCTTTCAAATAGGGGTGGCGGAAGGCATAAAGGGAAAATATGAAAGAGGGGAAATATTAAGCACTCAAGTTTAATTAAAGTGGTCATAGATGGAACATGATACAAGGTTGTGGATTGCAAGTGATTATCTGTCTTTCGGTTCCGACTACTTATCAGTACTTAAGCATACTTCTGCAAAACAAGGAAAAATTGTGGTTGTACATGACTTATCCAAATTAGGCTAAAACAAAAATTCAACAAAATTGAGGGTAAAGAAACAAATAAATAAAGCTACATTCAAATTGAAGATAAAGCTTCAATCAAACCTCAATAAAGATTGGAAAGTGAAACAACAATATTGAAGAAAATAAAATGCAGAAAAATAAAAAATTTGTACAACTTAAACTGATATTTACATGAAAAATTGATTCAGAAAATGAAATAATCAGCCAAGCTCAACATAATGTTTCAAGTGAAAGCCATTAGTTGTGAAAGAGAATAACTGTTCTTCGAAGTCTTTTAGTATGTAGGTTTTATTTCCAACTACGAGAGTGATTTTGTATGGACCCATCCAGAGATTTTGGAATTTCGAATGCTTGCCTTTGTCTACATGTACAGAGTCCCAAAGAAGGACTTTGTCATTGACCTTAAACTTGACATATTTGGAATGCTTATCAAATCACTTCTTCTCTGTCTGTTTCCTTTTCTTCATATTTTCCAATGCATGGTTTCTTTGTTCTTCTAAAGCCAACAGAGCATTCATCCTTTAAGAAATATTAGTGGAATTTAACTCCTCAACCTGCATTTCTAAATGAAGGGAAGTAAGTTGAAGTTCAACGAGAATTACAACTTCTTGACCATATAAGAGTGAGAAAGGGGTATGGCCATTGTTGTTTTTTGTGGTTTTGCGATCTTGACTAGGTTTTTGTTGGTTGACTCAGCCTGTGCATAGCCCTGACAGTAATAGGTGGATGAGGTGAAGTGCTTGGCTCCATATTTACTTATAAATTGTGCAAAATTTGCAGAAATAAATGATGGTCCATTATTTGATATTATTTCGAGCGAAAGGCCAAAGTGTGTGAATATATTAGATTCTAATAAGTTGATAACTTGCTCATCCTGTTCATTTTTAAGAGGGACAAATTTAGTCCACTTGGTAAAGTAATCTATTTTCATCAAGATATATACATATCCCACAAAGGATGGAGGGTTGATAGGGCCGATGAAGTCCAATCCCCATTTAGCGAATGTGAAATTAGGTAAGACTGATTGTAAAGGAATACCTGAAAATTATTCCTTGCCAGAAAAATTTTAACATTTTTCACAAGCCCGAATGAACTTGAAAGAATATTGAAACATCAAGGGCCAAAAATAACCAGCCCTGATGATCTTGAAAGAAGTAGCCTTTGAGGTTAGAATCTGTCGATCCATGAAACTCATTTAAAGTTTTTTGGGCTACTTTATCATCAAGACATATCAATAGTAGCCCATCAACAGATCTACGAGAAAGGATGTTTCCTAGGATGAGGTACTTTGGGGCTATCAAGCACAGCCTTCTAGGTTGATGCAGATCTAAATGACTTGGGAAATTTTGATCCAAAATATAATAGATGATATCCTTGTACTAAGGATTATCAAACAAATTAATATCAAGAGTTTCCAATTAGTAAAATAATGCCGAAAAAGCATTCTCATATTCTTCGAGGGACGTGTGGCGACATATCGCGAACTACGGATAATAATACGCTAGGAATTTGGGAATTGAAATCTCTGAAACCCAAAGGTCCGAAGTAAATTATAACCATCGATTTGAGGAGGAAAAATGTCAACATATATTTTATTTCGGGAGATAGACATTGTGGAGAAAGCATGAGTTGATATTTGAAACTCTTGAATCCCAAATCATGGAATAAATCACATATGTTGATTTATAAGGGTTAGTTATGATCCGTAGATTGGGAAAGGACATATTTGAAACGTCGGGTTCAGAAGCACCGTCAAGATATTGAGATCGATGATCACGAAGGATTGCGGGGACGAAAAATAATCAGATGTTAAAAATTTGATAGTGGGCTGCAATAGAAACCGTGGTATTACAAATTGGACGTGTGGCATTTGGTGGTGAATTGTGGGGAGAAAAGTGGATTGATCCCAAACCACTTTCGACCGTGCCTGCAATTTTGTGTGGAAATAACTCGAGGTCACATGCAGGAAGGAGTTAACGGAGGAGGAGCTAGCGCATGAACACTAATTGTAAAGGGATAGATCGTGAGTATCATAGAACTTGCACCGAAATACTGAAGAGACCTGTGGTTATTTACAAGCGAGACCATTAAGGTTTCAGAGAGCTAATTCAGCTCTGAGAATTGAAGATCCTTGACTGGGAGGTTGCGTAGCCCAAGGAGAAGGGGTATTGGCACCAAGTGGTATCAGAGCCTAAAAAAGTTTGAAGTTGTATTCTGTGTATTAGAAATAGTTGAAATAATGCCGCCAAGGATTCACATAGATCCACCTATGGCAAACCGTGTTGTGGGAAGATAAATGAGAGAGCTTCGTGCAAGGTTGTAAACAATGGAAGCAATGCAAAGAAGAACACCTATTGCTGAAGATGTCAGTGATGCAGAAAGAAAAGAAGTAGAAGTTGAAGAAGCTACAGGGGAAGATGTGGCTGAAGAACGCTTATTGAAATCTCTTGTGAAGTTGGGAGCTAGATCAAAGATAGACGTCCCTATGTAGGAAGGTAATTTGGATGCCAAAGAGCTATTGGACTGGATAAGGTCCGTGGATAAGTATTTCTACTATGAATATGTCGATGAAGGAAGGAAGGTGAGACATGTTGTCACCATATTAAAAGGACATGCAACACTATGGTGGGATGAACTGCAGGCAGAGAGAAGGAGAAAAGGTAAACAAAAGATAAATAATTGGGATAGAATGGTAGCCAAACTGAAGGCTAAATTCATACCTAAGGATTACCAGATAAACATGTTTAGAAAGTTGCAGAACCTGAGACAGAGGGGTATGACAATGAAAGAGTACACAGAAGAATTTTATAGATGAAATATTAGGACTGGACAAAGAGAGAGGGATTATTAAAAAGTTGATAGGTATATAAATGGCTTGAGATATGAAATCTAGGATGGGATCATCATGATGATTATGAGGACAGTGGAAGATGCTTAATAGATTTCACTGAAGGTAGAAGAAAAGTTGGCCAGGAACCAGAGTCAGTGAAGCAGAAGTAGATGCTAAAATAAAGGTAAGGGAATTTTCTATGATAAGGCGCCAAAAAATAAGGATGATATTAAGAAATCATATAGTCACTTTGAAAAAGGAAGAATTTCCCGAAGAAGACCATTTGGTGGGAGAAATTATTTTCCTCGAGGAAGAGGAAGAGGTAGAGGAGGTGGAGTTAAATGTTATGCATGTGGAAAGACATGAGACATGTCTTGGGAATGCCCTGAGAGGAAGAAAGAAGGAAGATAAGAAGCACACATTTCTGAGGCCCAGAAGAATCTGGAAGCAGAGGCAGCAGAAGGAGGAAAAAACCTTATGATGAGGAAAGTTCTTTTAAAGCTAGAGAAAGAAATAGAAGATTCAGTTCGACGAACGAAGTTGTTCAGGATTGCTTGTAAAACAAATGACAAAGTTTGCAAGATGATTATAGATAGTGGGAGCACTGATAATTTAGTATCTACAGAAATGGTGGAGAAACTGGAGCTGGATACAACTGCACACCCAAGTCCATATAAAGTTTCATGGTTGCAGAAAGGACATCAATTAATGGCAAGTCAACAATGCAAAGTTGAATTTAAAATAGGAGGCTATAAAGATGAGATTCTGTGTGATGTAATTCCCATGGATGTTTGTAATATTTTTTTGGGGAGACCATGGAAGTTTGATAGGAATGTCATTCATGATGGGAGGAAAAATACTTATACTCTGGAAAAAAATGGTAGAACCCACATGTTACTACCAATAGAAGAGAAGAAAGAAAAGGAAGAAGCTAGCACAAGAATACTTCTCATGAGTGGGAAGGAACTCTTGAAGGAGATCAAGAAAGATCAAGAAATGTAATTTGTTGTAGTGAGGAAGTCGAGAGTTATCCTTACCAATACTTCTATGAATGATTTACCTGAAGAAATGCAAGAATTGTTAAAGAATTTTTCTAACATGGTAGTGGATGAGTTGCCTCACTCATTACCACCCATTAGGAGTATTAGCGACCATTTTGACTTGATTCCAGAAGCCAGTTTTCCAAACAAAGTGGCGTATAGGTTGACACCTCGAGAGAATGAAGAGGTTAAGAACAAATTTCAGGAGTTGTTGGATAAAGGTTTAGTCAGGGAAAGTCTAAGCCCATGTGCAGTGCCAATTGTATTAAGTTTGAAGAAGGATGGGGCATGGAGAATGTGTACAGATTCCAAAGCCATCAACAATATTACCATCAGGTATAGATTTCCTTTACCCAGGATGGATGATTTGATGGATTGTTTGAGTGGAGCAATCTACTTTTCAAAATTAGACTTGAAGAGTGGATATCATCAGATAAGGATGAGAGAGGAAGATGAATGGAAGACAACATTCAAGACAAATGAAGGTTTGTTTGAATGGATAGTCATGCCATTTGGATTGACAAATGCTCCAAGCACATTTATGAGGTTGATGAATGAAGTACTGAAAGAATTCATAGGTAAATTTGTCATTGTATATCTGGATGATATATTAGTTTTCAGCAAAACAGAGGAAGAACATCTAAAGCACTTGACATTAGCGATGAGGAGGTTGCATCAAGAAAAGTTTTTAATAAACTTGAAGAAAAGTTATTTTATGACGATAGAACTCATGTATTTTGGTTTTGTTATCTCTTAAAATGAATTGAAGATGGATCCAGAGAAGGTGAGAGCAATCAAAGAATGTCCATCACCAAGAAGCATATTTGAGGTGAGAAGTTTCCATGGGTTAGCAAGTTTTTATAGAAAGTTTATCATAAATTTTAGTGGTATATGTGCACCCATAATGGACACTGTGAAAAAGAAACATAAGTCTTTTAATTGGACAGAGGAGGTTGAGAAAAACTTCAGAGTGTTGAAAAAGAAGATAATAGAACAACCAATTCTGGTTTTACCAGATTTTGGAAAAACATTTCAGGTGAGATGTGATATAAGTGGAATAGCCATTGGAGCAGTCTTGAGTTAAGATAATAGGCCAGTTGCTTATTTTAGTGAGAAGATAAATGACGCCAAGGAGAAATATTCTACATATGACAAGGATTTTTATGTAGTGATTCAAGATTTGAAGAAATGGAGACATTATTTAATTCCAAAGGAGTTTGTCTTGTATAGTGATAATCAAGATTTGCAGTTTATTACTAGGCAAGATAAGTTGAATCAGAGGCATGCTAAGTGGGTAGAATTCATGCATAATTTTACTTTTGTCATTAAACATATTTATGGAAGTGTTAATAAAGTTGCATATTCTTTGAGCAGAAGGAGTTTGGTTATACAATAATTCCAAGTGAAGACCTTAGGGTTTGAGCACCTTAAGGGAATGTATCAGGAAGATCCAGATTTTAAGGAGGATTATGAAGCAAATGGAAATCCTTTGTTGATGGATAGAAACTCATGGGCAGAATATTTGATCCAGGATGGATTTTTGTTTAATGGAAGTCAATTGTGCATACCAAGATGCTCAATGAGAGATAATTTGTTGAAAGAAAAACATAGTGGAGGCCTAGGCGGACATTTCGGTCATGACAAAACATTTGTGCAACTGAATAGTTTGTATTATTGGCTAGGTATGAGGGAATATGTGAAGAAATTTGTAGATCGATGTAATATTTTTCAACATACAAAATGGAAGATACAAAACACTAGTTTGTATCAACCATTTCCTATTCCAGAAAGGCCTTGTGATGCAATTAGTATGGATTTTGTATTGGGATTACCTAGAAGCCAGAAAGGAAGTGATTCCATATTTGTTGTGGTTGATAGATTTTCTAATGTGGCACATTTCATACCATGCCAGAAAACAAATGATGCTACACACATAGCCAATTTATTTTTCAAAGAAGTTGTGAGATTACATGGATTGCCCAGAAGTATAGTTTCAAAAAGGGACACTAAGTTTGTAGGACACTTTTGGAGGACTCTATGGAAGAGGCTGGGGACTAATTTATCTTTTAGTTCAGCATATCAGCCTTAGACAGACGGACAGACTGAAGTGGTGAACAAGAGTCTGGGAAATTTGTTAAGGAGTTTAGTCACTAAACAAGGTCGTCAGTGGGATCAGATTCTGGCACAGGCAAAATTTGCATTTAACAATTCAGTTAACAGGAGCACTGGAAAAAGTCCATTTGAGATAGTATATGGAAGACATCCAAGAGGGGTTGCGGAATTGAGAGAATTCAATCAAGATGAATTCAGGAGCGTTGGAGTAGAATATTTTTCTACAGAAATGCAAAGACTCCATGATCAAGTTCGGAGGCAGATACAGGATAGTAATCAAAAGCATAAGGACAGAGTTGATTAGAAAATAAGGGAAGTTCAATTTGAAGTGGGAGATGAAGTTTTATCTCATTTGAGAAAGGAGAGGTTTCCAAGAGGAACATATAATAATTTGAAGATGAAGAAGATAGGACCATGCAAGATTCTTAGAAAATTTGTAGCAAATGCTTATGAGATAGAGTTGTCAGAGAATGTTGGAATATCATCGATATTCAATGTTGCAGATTTGTATCCTTATAACATAGATGACACAGGAGAATTAGATGATCAGGAAGAGATTCAATGGGAAGAACAGATGCCCACAGTAGAAAAACCTCAGATGGAGAAAATATTAGAACAGAGAGTTGGAAGGAAAACAAGAAGAAAGATGCATTCTGAATATTTGGTAAAGTGGAAGGATCACCCTATGGAAGATTCAAGTTGGGTAACTGAAACTGATATTTTGAAGCATGGTAAAAAAGTGCGAGAGCTCATGGACAGGAGTCCATGAATATTTTGTCCAGAGTAGTATGATGCAGGAGCATCGCTATCAAATCAAGAAAAGAAGAGGTGGAAGCGAACTCGACACTTCATGCAGTGAAAGAACCAAACCAAATCTTAACCAACTTGGTAGTGGTGTGGAGATCTTTTTCAATCTCTCATTAATTAATTAGTTGTATGTAAAGTCGGGCCACCATTTTGAATTGACGAATTATTGTAAATCCTTACATGACTGTAATATATTACAGGTGTAGGATATTAGCCCGTATGAGTCATTAGGTTTCATTAATTAAGCTGAGTAGGTAGCCATTGGAGTAGAGTGTGGTAGAATTTACATAGGAGGAAGAAGAGCGAGGAAAATTTGGGTCCTTAGACAAGTTTTCAGTGTAGTTTTGTAAGAGACAGAGTTGTAATCATGTCTTTATTTATGAAAAGAATAGAACAGAGAAAATTCATCCAATTGTATAGTGTTGATATCGTTTTATAGTTTTACTTTTGTTATGTGTTTTGTGGATGTATGATGTTGATGGTGAAGGAATAAATTTATGAATAATTGAATAAGTTTCAAGTGTTCTATCTTTTGTAAGTTATGCAAGGAGTGCATACCGAATGCAAGGAGTGCATCTGAGGGAGTCTTTTTTGACTCGAAGCTTAGAAGAGATAGCGTGGAACTTTTGTATGCAAATTGTGCATATTAAGTGCAAGGAGTGCGTATGCGAAGTCTTTGACTTGGAGAAATAACTCAGGATTTTTTCATAAGAAAGTGTAGAGGTCAGTTGCAAGGAGTGCACAAGACCAGAAATCGACTAAGTGTTGAATAAATCCTTCAGAAGAAGAATTTACGGAAGTTGGACAAGATAAAGGGTTAAGATCTATCCAAGAAGACCCAAAATAAATATGGACTGTTAGATCCAGAGGGACGCATGGCGACAGATCGCGAACTTCGGATAATAATACTCTGTGAAGTTGAGAATTGAAATATCTGAAACCCAAAGGTCTGAAGTAAATTATAACTGTCGATTTGAGGAGGACAAATGTCCATAGATATTTTATTTCAGGAGATAGCCATTGTGGAGAAAGAAGGAGTTGAGATTTGAAACTCCCGAAGACCGAATCACGGAATAAATCACATCCGTTGATTTAGAAGGGTTAGTTATGATCCATAGATTGGGAAAGGACAGATCTGAACCACCAGGTTCAGAAGCATCATTGAGATCTTGAGATCAACAATCATGAAGGATTGCAAGGATGGAAAGTACTCGGATGTTAAAAATTTGATAGCAGGCTGCAATAGAAACCGTGGTATTGTAAATTGGGCACGTGGTGTTTGGTGGTGAATTGTGGGGAGAAAATTGCATTGATCCCAAACCAATTTCTATCGCACCCGCAATTGTGTGTGGACATAACCCGAGGTCACATGTGGGAAGGAGTTAATGGAGGAGGAGCTAGCGCCTGAACACTAATCACCCGGTATTGCAAAGGGAGAGATCGCGAGTGTCATAGAACTTGCACCAAAAAACTGAAGAGACCTATGGTTATTTACAAGCGAGACCACTAAGGTTTCAAAGAGCTAATTCAGCTCCAAGAATTGAAGATCCTTGACTGGGAGGTCATGCAGCCCAATGGGTCACTTAAAAACGATTTCAGACTCTGGTGTGACATTCATCACAAATTCAATTATAAGACGTAGAGGCAACACTATCTCTTTTCCTTTCTTGGTTTTCGGTCTTCAGCATGCGACCCAAAAACCAACCATAGTCAATTCGACAAGGTTTTTATAGGGTTATGGCTGCCATAATTAATGAGATAACAAACAAAAAAATGTTGATATGAAAATGGATTTGACCCATTTATTTTTAACAAGGGTATACATAGGGTCGTGAGACACTTTCATTTCAATAAGGAGACAACATAGAGTGACTTTTCCATTTTTAGTGCACTATAGATAGTTGCAGACCAATCAACCAACATGGGAAATCAATGACCATAACTATAGCAATTAATGTGTAAAGTCATCCACAATACCATTCAAACTTTTATGCATGTGTATTTTCTAAAACCAAGAGCATAAAAACTTCATTTTCCTTTAAAACATAGCATGAAAGCATCAAATGTCAAGCACAACATGTATTCATAGAGATAGGCATAAAATATTAAGAAAAAAACACATTAGATGATGGGGAATCGAAACCCTGGTACCTGGTGTTGTAAGGGTTAAATGGCACCTTCGAGCAGTTGTTGCAGTTACCAGAGCTCAAACTTCTTCCAAACCACTAATGAATGAACTGAATTCCAAAACCCAAGGTGGTAAGAACAAGTTGGTGCATTAACTGTTGGCCATGCCATGCTGGGGTTATGACCAACATTAATCACTTGCTAAACCCAAGGCAAGCCACGTCAAAACCTCAAGCAACCAATAGGTGCCAAATAAGAACCAACGCATACAAGATCACACATTACCAAAGCAACCACCTACCACATTAAACATCGTTGACAATATAACAATGTCCAGCATATGGTATAAACATAACATGGGTAGTATGCATACATGGTATCCCACATGGATTCAAAACAGTGACATCATATAATATATAGACTTCCAAAATAAGATCGTCGACCATGCAATTTTTATAAGATATATATGTTGGATCATATCCATACGATAGGTAATATATGCGTGTTTTGTGGAATAATATCCCATATGTGTTAAACGTTCAAAATTTTCCCACATACAAACCTTCAAGTTACCACAATCATAACAACAAGGTTGACACTACCATGTCCTTGTAACCTGTGTAATATGTATCAGACTATATATAACTAGTGAAATGTATATAAGTGATGTGATATCTGCACATGTATACATGACACATCTTTTCTTTCTTTTGACAAGTCACATTCATATGTCTAAAACTCATCACACATACAAAGAAACAACCAGTAAGTGAATATTATTTCAACACATTCATCAAAATTAGAACCCTTTTACCATTTGAAACAGTAGCCATGAAAATTTTCTTTTGAAGATGATTATTCCCTGCATTTGTACTTGGAATTGAAAAATCAATGCCCAAAGAGGATTTTTAATTGCCATTTGAAACCACAACTGTTATCACTCATTAGAGCTAGGAATTAAAACCAAACTCATACCAAAATAATCAACATGCAGGTGATTTGTAAGCATCAAGGACAACAACAAAAAACATAGAATTAAATGACTTCTCCTTCAAAGGGGATCTTATAGGTTAGTTATTTGAATGACACTCTATAGGGGGTCCCACTTATAGTTTATAAATATATATATATATATATA
>JASDQU010013519.1:0-15356 GCA_032191745.1 Picea mariana | reverse complement strand
ATGCCTTGCAATTCTTTGTAGGAAGGTGATTCCTTGATGATTTTGAGAGTCAACAATAAGTTCATGTAGTGAACCCCTCATACATGGACCAAATTATGGACTAAAAAATACTAAGTAACTTGTTGTTCTTGTCAGAAACAATGGTCTTTGGAAAGCCAAAGCATATTATCCCCTTTTGTTGTCATGCTCATTTTGTAGGGTGCCAATATTTCCAAATTGGAGAACTATCAATAACTACAAATACACAATTATGACCATAAAGGTAGATTTGACATGAAATCCATGGAGGTTTACACCCAAGGATTATAAGGAGCATGAAATGGAGTGTACAATTCCTACTTTTGATTGTAGGTTTAGAAATGACACATGCAATTCTTGAAATTTCCTTTCCCACTCCTAATTGGCCTACAACATGAACATAAGGTACTTCCAAATCACTGCTCTTGCTCGCTTGAAGGAATAAAAATATGACCAGGATGGTACACAATCCCATCCTTGAGGTAAAATTCAAAAACTTATTTACCTACACCCAACGACTTGATATGTATCAAGGAAGTAAAAATAATTTCCATATATATGATACCACTCTAAATTAATGTGTCCATAGGAGTTGATTGTTGGAAGATTGGTTGTTGTCATTGATGTCAACCCTAGTCATTGGTTTTGGACCACAATATTGATGAAGGTATTTGGACATGAAGGACAATTCACATGCAGACACAACACCCATGGATAGATAGTATACATCATGTTGTTTCCGTTGGTAGGTCTAACGTTACGTGGATCCTCATGGTTGAGGAGAAATGAATTTTTGAAGATGAAAAAGTGAATTGAAGAAGGAAGCACAGGTCAGCCCTAAAGATAATTAAAGAAAAGAATTACAAAATAAGAAAGTGTCAGGTCAGCCCTAATGTTAAAATGAAGTGACATAAAGGGTATAAATACATATCATTATAAATTCATTTTAAACACACACAAGTCGAATTTCATAGGAAATCTAAAGTAAAGAAGGCTGGATTTCAAGGGAGGATGAAGTCTTTTGGTGATGTGTTCTAAGGTATGTTATTTACAAGTCATATTACCATTTTCGCTATAATTTTTTTTTCTAGAACAATTCAAATCATGAAATTAATATGGTATTGAGAAGACATATCTAGGTACCTATGGTAAAAATTTCATCTATGTATTCGCTATAATTTTGGAGATACACTCTGTGGAAGATAAGGTTTTTGACTAGTCCTGAAGCTAGTCATAAACAGGTGTTCTGGGTAAAACAATCATAACTTCTTCACAGAGAATCCAAATGAAGTGAGACAAATTTCATTGGAAATAGTACGGGATGTAGCTTCTTGTGTGAGAATTTCAGAATCTGATGTTAAATATTGAGCGTAGGGCATTTTGTACAAGTTTGCTCTCCTGAATAAACCATAATTGAATAAGGTCTACCATTCTCTCTATAAATTCTTTTTGGGGAGGATTAAAGGAGTGACACTTGGATGATTTTCAAAGAATACATTGAGTAATATTATCTACAGGATCATATTATTCGAAGAATTTAAGAATTGTAGAAGTTGAAGAAGTCTCAGGAAGAATTATCAAGTTCTATGTGATGGTTGGTTGATGATGATGATTTAATGTAAAGTTTTATTATCTTTCATATATTATTGGGTGGAAGGAAGCGACAAGGATGGAGAGGTAAACCCTCTCTTGATATTGGAGGATTGTATCTTCCTTTTGGAGGTTTATCCCTCCCTTTATATTTGGAAGTTGTAGCTACCTTTGGAAGTCATTACTTCCCTTGAACAATAACTATTGGTTATTTCTCACATATTGTGCATGGTGCATTGTGGTGTATTGGTGTAACTCTTCTACTATTGTTAATTTATCATTAGATATAATTGAATATATAATCTAGTTAAGTATAATTTGAAAAAGTTTTTAAATTTTACTTGATACTGATTCACCCTCCTCTTAGTATCAACAATTGGTTTCAGAGCAGGTTGCCTTCAGAATAGTTTAACCACTGGAAGGAAAATTCTGAGCAGAGATGGATGAACATGAGCACATTTCAAAAGGGATTCAAAGATTTGATGGAAGAAATTATGCATACTGGAGTGATAGAGTGAAAACTTACCTAATAGCTTTGGGAGTAGACATTTGGTACTCAGTTGTGAATGGCTATGTAATCCCAAATAATGCTCCAAGTGATCCAAATGAGAAGAAGCTTATGAGTTTTAATTCAAAATCCAGACATGTTATTCTAGGAGAATTGACACCAACCATTGCTAGCAAAGTGATAGGCTGCAACACTGTTAAAGAGGTATGGGACAAACTCAGGAGTATCTATGAATGTGATCCAAAAGTTAAGTAGGTCAAGCTTCAACGACATAGAGCAGAATTTAAAAATTTGAAGATGGATGAAAAGGAAGATATTGCAACCTATTTTCTTAGAGTTGATGAAGTTGTTAATTCTATCAGAGGATTAGGTGAAGAGCTCAATGAATCCTTGGTTGTACAAAATATGTTGAGGTCACTTCTCTTGAAGTATGATGTTAAGTTCTCTACCATTTAAGAAGCTAGGGACTTGACCAAAATGACAATGGATGAATTACATGGGTCTCTTATAGCATATGAAATGAGAAAAGGTACATAAAGTGACTAGCCAAACAATGAAGCAGCCTTTAAATCCATAAAGAAGACAAAAGAAAAGGATAATGACCTTGATGAAGAAATAGCAAATTTCGTAAGAAGGTTCCAGAAGAGAAGTGGAAGATACAAAGGTAAGTCTCCTCTCAAATTCTTTAATTGTGGTAGAATAGGACATATTGTTGAAAACTTCTACTATAAGAAGATAAGTCTCAACAATAAAAAGAGCTTCTACTCCAAGAACGATGACATCTCCTCAGATGAGAGTGATGAAGAAGATAATTATGGAGGAGAAGTCCTCTTCATAACCCAAGGAACCCAGGATGATGATCACAAGAGTTCTAGAGAAGAAGAAATCATTTATGAAGAAGATTCAGATGAAGGAACCAACATTGATTCCTTTTGGGGATACAAAGACAATGCAGAGAGTGAACAAGAAGATGAGAATCTTAAAAAGTTGAAGCATGTTGAAATTGAAAATAGCAAGCTTAGAAACACAAACATAATACTAAAAGGTGAATTGAGTAGTTGTGAAGAATTGAATTACAAGCTTGAAAAGACCATTGATAGCTTGAAGGAAATATTAGAAGATTGTGAGAAATTGAAAGCATAATTGGATCACACAAAAGGGGAGCTACTATTGACAATATAAAGGTTGAAGAAGTTTGAAAAAAGCACTGAAAAATTAGATGAGATCCTTTGCAGTCAAAGATCTCCAAACGACAAGACAGGACTAGGATACAATGACAATTTGAAGACAACAAAACAAGAGAAGGAAGATGAAAATGATGAAATCAACACTCCAAAACAAGTTGAACAACAAGATAGAAGACTAGAATTTAGAAGGAATGAGACATCAAGAATATCCTCTCTCATTAGGTATGAAAGCAATCATTATGAAGGAAACTACAGAAGAATAGATCGTGAACCCAAACGGACCACACCACAAAGAAGATCACTTACTCCCAGGTATCAAAATTTCTTTCTTGGACATTGTTATACTTATGGAAATTTTGGACACAAGGCAATCAGTTGTAGAATCAATGAAATGAATAACTACACAAGCTACATGAATGGTGCAACTAGTAGATATGGAAATGTTCGCAGACATGTTAACATAAATTATAATCCATTTGACCCATTAATTGAACAAAATATTGTATGTTACAAGTGCAATAATATTGGTGACAAAGCACGAGATTGCAGAGAGATGAAGGAAGATAATCATATGCCAAATGTCCCCATACCAACTACAACATGGAAAAGGAAATAAATTCCACACAATGAAAACTGCCGAATAGAATTGGCCGCTAAAGAATGCAAAGAAGAAGATGAATGGTTCATAGACAGTGGGTGCTCATCTCATATGACCAGAGATCAAAGAAAATTTGTCAGCTTGAAGAAAAAGGGTGGAAATGTTGCATTTGGAGATGACTCATCTACCAAAATACTTGGAAAAGGAACTGTAAAGCTTGGAAGTGAAAATGTAAAAGCAAAGAATGTCCTATTGGTTGAAGACTTGAAGCATAATCTACTCAGTGTTAGTAAAATGTGTGATCAAGGATATAATTTCACATTTGACTCACAAAGATTCAAAATCAAAGAAGAAGGTTCAGGAAGATTGGTTGCAACTGCAACAATAAGACCAAGTAACATATATGTCCTAAATCCATGAAAAATCTCCAAGGAAGAAAGAGACCATAAAAATGAAGTGTTATTAAGTGTTATATGTTCAGGGGGAGCAACCCCAAAGAACATAGTTACCTTTTGCCATTAAACTCAGGGGGAGCAGCCCTACCCTTTTCCATTGATGTCAAAGGGGGAGATAAATTGGGATCATGATGACAAGGGGAGCATGAGTGTTTCCATTAATGACAAAGGGGCAAATTGTTGGAATATTGGTTTTTGTCATTGATGTCAACCCTAGTCATTGGTTTTGGACTGCAAGATTGATGAAGGTATTTGGACATAAAGGACAATGCACACGCAGACACAACACCCATGGATGGATAGTATACATCATTTTGTTTTCGTTGGTATGTGGCACGTCACATGGATCCTCATGGTTGAGGAGAAACGAATTTTTGAAGATGACAAAGTAAATTGAAGAAGGAAGTATAGGTCGGCCCTGAAGATAATTAAAGAAAATAATTACAAAATAAGAAAGTGTCAGGTCGACCCTAATGTTAAAAGGAAGTTACATAAAGGGTGTAAATACATATCATTATACATTCATTTTAAACACACACAAGTCGAATTTTAGAGGAAATCTGAAGTAAAGAAGGCCAGATTTCAAGGGAGGATGAAGTCTTTTGGTGATGTGTTCTAAGGTATGTTATTTACAGGTCATCTTACCATTTTCGCTATACCTTTTTTTCTAGAATGGTTCAAATGGTAAAATTTCTATGGTATTGATAAGACATGTCTAGGTACCCGTGGTAAGAATTTCAGCTCTTTATTCACTACAGATTTGGAGATACACTCTGTGGAAGATAAGTTTTTTGACTAGTCCTGAAGCTAGTCATAAACAAGTGTTCCGAGTAAAACAATCATAATTATTCATAGAGAATCCAAATGAAGTGAGACCAATTTCATTGGAAAGAGTAGAGTTTGTAGTTTCTTGTGTGCTAATTTCAAAATCTCATGTTAAATATTGAGCGCAGGGCATTCTGTATAAGTTTTCTCTCCTGAATAAACCAAAATTGAATAAGGTCTACCATTCTCTCTATAACTTCTTTTTGGGGAGGAATCAAGGAGTGAAAATTGGAGGAGTTTCAAAGAATACATTGAGTAATATTATCTACAGGATCATATTATTCCAATAATTGAATAATTTCAGAAGTTGAAGAAGTCTCAAGAAGCATTGTGAGGTTCTATGTGATGGTTGGTTGATGGTGATGATTTAATGTAAAGTTTTATTATCTCTCATATATTCTTGGGTGGAAAGAAGGGGAAAGGATAGAGAGGTCAAGCCTCTTTTGATATTGGAGGATTGTATCTTCCTTTTGGAGTTTTATCCCTCCCTTTATATTTGGATGTTGTAGCTACCTTTGGAAGTCATTACTTCCCTTGAACAATAACTATTGGTTATTTCTCACATGGTGTGCATGGTGTATTATGGTGTATTAGTGTAACTCTTCTACTATTGTTCATTGCTCATTGGATATAATTGAATATATAATCTAGTTGAAGTATAAGTTGATTTTTTTTTTTTTAAATTGTACTTGATACTGATTCACCCCCCTCTCAGTATCAACAATGACAATAGTAGACAATGCAAAAACTAGAGGTCTATTGAAACAATTTGCAACACAATTGTACTTGATGCTTGAGGAGCATTGTTGAAGGTACGTGGACAAATTTTGATGGAAATAATAATGTAATTTTACCTAGGTATGTATGAACTAAATATACTTATTATCAATGTGGATGATCATATCCTTACCCCAAACGTAGTGCTTCGACTATCGATAAGTGTGGACGATGGAGTAAAGTTCATTATCATAGTTGGGGCATCTTTGAATTGCATTGGAGAATGTATCTTTATGTATGCAACTGAATGACCATACTAATTGAGCATAATAATGATGGTAAAATTTGAGTTGTCTAGCTCTATAGAAAACAACCATTGCAACTCTAAAAAAATAAGAACTAGTGTTAAGAAGATTTAATGCTTCAATTCCTCAAATGCTTTCTATTGTGCCCTTATTAAAACATTTTTTCCCTTTTCTCCATGGTTTTTCCTATGTATTACGGATTAGTAACTATGAGAAAACCCTAACCCAAACCTATAGTATAATTTGGAAAGGCCTAAGAAAATCTGTAGATTTATTAGCATCTTCAAGGATAATCAATGGAAGGTGACTTAGACCTTGATTGGATCCACATGAAATCCACAATCATCCATGATGTACACCAAATATTGTATCAATTTCATAATAAATGATCACTGCTCCATATTGGCATGTAACTTGTGTTTTTGCAAAGTAATCGATAATTGTTGAATGTGATTCAAATGATCCTCCCATGTCGAGTTGAATTTGAGGATGTCATCCAGGTATATGACCACCAAAGAGTTAAAGAGTGGTTGTAGAATATCATCCATCATCCTCATGAACATTGTTGGTGCATTAGTTAAGCCAAACGACATGACCAACCACTCGAAGAGGCCTTCCTTAGATTTTAAGCTTGTATTCGACACATTAATTGGATTGATTAGTGATTGGAGATAACCTAATTTGAGATCAATCTTGATAAACTATTTATCATCCCTAAGTTGGTTGAGTATATAATCAATCAAATGGATTCGGTATTGGTTCTTGATTATGATTTTATTCAAAGATTTGTAAACAATACATAGTTTTCATATTTTATCCTTCTTATAAACCATCTCAGTTGGGCTCCCATAGGATGAAGATCTTGGTCAAATGTAGTCCTATTGTGTTATATCTTGAATGTTAAAAATCTGATTTATAACACTTAGTCATTAATAGATTTCAACCTCCTATATTTATTCACCAATAAATCAAGGATACCACATGCATATACTGGAAATATGAGCAGAAATACAAGTGACTAAACAATATGTAAATATAGCAGTGGAAATGTGAATTAAAAATAGCAACATTCACACATTGAACACAAGTAATTTATGGGCAATGCCCCTGGAAAAACTGACAAGGTGAAAAGCAGTCTAGGTGAGATTTTTTTTATTAACCTAAGAGGAAATTTCTGAGTTTACAACAAAATTATTATCAACATTAAATGTACAACAATAAATAGTAAACAATACCAACATACCTCCTTGAAATATGTGCCAAAGACCCTCAGAAAATGAACCAGATTTCAGCCTTGAAATAATTGCTCATATTTTTGTTGTATGATTGTATTGTACGGTCTTCTTTTGATAGTAGAAAAGTCCTCGATTTATGTTCTTAACAGTTGCACATTGTTGTATAGATTTATGTCTACTAGAGCCTTGACAATCGTGCTTATATTCAACAGAAAGGTTGCCTCGATTTCAATGCCCAACACTAGCTTTGTGGCCCTCCTTTAGTGTTTAAATTACTTGGGATGTGTGCCTCCTTCCCTCCTTGGGATTCATGCCTCTCCATTTTGTTGCTACTCTTTCCTCTAGATTGACTCTCTAGGAATGCGTGTCTCTTCAATTTCATCTCTCACTCTCCTCAAAAGGTGTTCCCCATCTCTCTTCTAGTGTTCCTTTTATTACTAATTAATGAGTAACTCCTCTAATGCTTGGTCTCCCTTGAGTGACTCTTCACCTTCCCTTGATATCAATGGTCATGAATTAATCATCTGTTGAGTTCACTTAAATCACTTAAGTGACCCACTTTTCATAAAGTCACTTTTACCCATTAAATATTAAAAGGCTCAACTTGAATTTTTAAAATCACTTTATAAATTCACTTTATGAAATCACTTCATAAAGTCACTAGAGAGAGTTATTTGATCGAACTCATTCCTAGGCGCAATAGATGCATAAGTACCACTGAGCTACCAAAATCTAACACTTCCTTTTAATGATGGATGTACTTCTAATACCTCCACCAGAATATGTCTCCAATCTCATCATGTCCTTTAGTGTTGTAGTTGCTCCCATTTCACTGGAATCCTCTGCTCCCTCTGAAATCGAAGCATATCCAACTACCTTTGTTGATATCTACTGTGAATACCTATCCATCCAATGTCCTCTCTCTGAATACTCACTACTTTCAGAATCAGGCTCCCACCACCCACTGGATCCAACTACAGGATGACCAAGCACTTTGTACAATCTCTCTGATTGGACACCAAGAAACACTCTTGTGTCAGAAGAGACTCCCTCTGGACATAGGTATGTTGTTCCTTGAGAGAACAAAATCCCACATCCATCTATCTCAAAAGATGACACAGAGAACAAGTTCATCGGTGGTTCAAGAACATATAAAACCTATTCCAACTCTAGATACCTTCCTGACTCCAGTTGGAATTTAACACTTCCAAATCCCTCCACAACTAGAACATGTATTTTTCTAACCCCACACCCCACATAGCTTCATGAGTCAATCTTGTAAAACTGAGGAATATAGACCTCATCCTCATCATGTACTGAGAGGCCCCACTGTACAAGAACCATGCAAGAGAACCTGTATGCCCTAAGCATCCAATGCCTACAAGACAATCCATTAAGGAAAACTCATTCTCAAACTTTTCTGTGAACTCAACAACCTCAGCTGATGCTGAAACCTATGGATCTTGCTTCTTGTTTGGACATTGGACTACATAATATCCCAAATCATGACATGCATAACATCTCACCTTACTCATGTCCTTCTTCCCACCATGAGAATACTTCTCCCCTCCCATAGACTTCTTGTCCTTCTTCTTCACGAAGAGGGAAACATTCTCCTCATTCTCCTCACCCTTTGACTATATTCTACAAAGATCCTCCTCACAAGCCTTTTCCTGTATGAATTCACCCCACAATATATCCTAGTTGGGACTGTGCTCCCTGGAGACAACACCTTTAACAAAGGTGTTCCACTTCTCTGAAAAAACATTCAGAGTTGTCCTAACCATTTCTCCATCTATTATAACCTCTTGAACTACACCAAGCTCATCATGAACTTGAGTGATTATGGTGATATATGAGGAAAATTTTTCAGTCTCGATCATCTTCATTTTTCTCAACTTCTCTCTCAATACCATTTTTTGATTATCATTCGAACTTTGGTATAGCTTGGTCAAAGATGCCCACATTTCATAGGAATTCTTCTTTCCTGAAATGTGTGGAATGAGGTGATATTTGACTGCATCCAAGATTAATATCTTGTCCTTAACATTCTTCTTGGTACAAGAATCCAACTGAGTAGTATATGTAGGAATGACAACAGGTGCAGTGGCGGTATGGTGCAGAATATCGCACAACTCCTATTCTTCCAATAATAATGCAATCCTCTCCTTCCATGGAATAAATTTCATTGGCCCATCCAATCTATATTCAAACATCAAGCTAGAAGCCATGACCTTCTCAACTAAAACTCAACTCTTCCCCTTCCTTCTTCCAAGCAAAACCCCTCTACACCAATGCAAATCAAGTGTAAAATATCTTGTCTACTAAACCTCATAGCTCCAGCTCTGATACCATGTTAAAAATATAATTTCAAACACTTAGCCATTAATAGATTTCAACCTCCTATATTTATTCACCAATAAATCAAGGGTACCACATGCATATATTGGAACTATGAGCAGAAATACAAGTAACTAAGAAATATGAAATTACAGTAGCGAAAATTTAAATGAACAACAACCACATTCACACATTGAACACAAGAAATTTCTGGGAAATGCCCCTGGAAAAATCCACATGGGGAAAAATAGTCTAGGAGATATTTTTTCTTATTGAGCTAGGAGGAAATTTCTGTGTTTACAACATCATTATTATCAACATTAAATGTACAACAATAGCTAGTAAACAATACTAGCGTACCTCCTCAAAATTTTATGTGCCAAAGACCCTTAGAAAATGAGCCAAATTTCAACATTGAAATAAGTGCCCATATTTATGTTGTACGACTATACTGTATGGACTTCTTTTGATAGTAGAAAATTCCTCTATTTCTATTATTAACAACCACATCTTGTTGTATGGATTTCTATCTACTAGAACCTTGAAAATCATGCATATCTTTAACATAAAGGTTGCCTCGATTTCAGTGCCCAACATTAATTGTGCATCCTTCCTTTAATTCTGAAATCACATGGGATGCATGCCTCCTTCCCTCTTGGGATATCCCCTCCTTGGGATTATTTCCTCTCCCTTTTGTTTCGACTCTTTCCTCTAGCTCGACTCTTTAGGAATTTGTGTCTCTTCAACTTCCTCTCTCACTCTCCTCAAAAGGTGTTCCCCATGTCTCCTCTAGTGTTCCTTTTATTGCTCATTAATGAGTAACTCCTTTAACTCTTGGTCTCTCTTGAGATACTCTTCACCTTCCCTTGAGATCAATGGTCATGAATTAATCATCCATTGAGTTCACTTAAATCACTTAAGTGAACCACTTTTCATAAAGTCACTTTTACCCATTAAATATTAAAAGGCTCAACTTGACTTTATAAAATCACTTTATAAAGTCACTTTATGAAATCACTTCATAAAGTCATTAGAGAGAGTTATTTGTTCAGATTCTTGCCTAGGTGCAATAGATGCAGAAGTACCACTGACCTACCAAAATATAACATCGAATATGGTGTTTAATATTCTCATTTTCCAGATTACAACATCGATACATAGGTTCATTTAGCATAGTCAATGCATCTTGTGTCAAATCTATTGTATGTTTTACTTGATAATGTAGATGTACTATAATGTGTGAGGTGAACATGTCTCAATATTCTTCCACACACTGATCTAATTGTCTCTATTGCATAGAGGGACGTTTCTAAGAGTCCTTGGTGGTTGAAGTGATCTTATTTAATTCTTCTAGCTAGACCATAAAGATGAAAAACATATGAATTTGAGATATTATCTTACTACATTTCCTAGTAGTGATCAAATATATAGTGGTAGTCAAGGTTACATCTTATATTCTATAGAATTGATCTCCTAAGGAGATAATGACACCACAAAACCTCAACTAATAGATAACATGGCACTTCAACATTAAGGGTTGTCTAAGAAAATCATATCAAACTTCAAGTGGTGCTAAGTCATATTGTACCTCATCTTTTTGAAGTGCTTGATGTCTTATGATAGGTGGTACTATTGATTGATGAGAGTGTCCCATCCCTAGATCAACCAATAAATAGTGTGGGGATGAGGATGAGGCATCATTGGAAACTTCATCTTCTTGACAACTTATATTGAGCTTAATTTCTTTTGGTTATTGTTCTCAACAATGAAATGTAAAGGTTTCCCCTTCACCCATATCCTTGAATGGAAGAGGTGCTTCCCTTTTTCAAGATAATTTTGTTCCTTCGACTAGATTTGTATGGTTGTAAGGGTAATGTTTGGTTTTACATTGACTCTTTGTTTTACCATATTCATGATCTTTGGTGGTGTCGAAGCTAGTCAAAACTCAAAGGGTTTCATTTTTGCCAAGAGTTCTTGTTTGGAATGATAGTCATTATCATTGTGCTTTTTTATCTTATGAGAGTTGCACCATTTACAATGTACTTCAATTTCATGTTCGTCTTTGTGGATGGAATTGAGTAATTTTTCCAAGGTTTAGTCTCCTTTCCCTACCCTTGTTTAGGGATGCTAGGGTCACCTTTACCCTTTTTTATCGTTGTTTATTTCCAATGCCAAACTCTTTCTTACACTTATGACAAAATTTTGCTTCAATCTAGATTGCATAACAATAATCCGCTCCCAATGATTAGATTTCCAATAACTCCATTCATATTAAATGTAGGCTGTTATGGTATTTGAGAACCCCGTGTTGTTTAGTATCCTTTGTACCCTACTTTGTATACATTGTATAAAAGATGTTAGTGTAGTCCTACATAGACTAGTTCTTACTATGGTGTAAGGTCACCCATCTAGTGTATTGGTCATCATAGTTCCCTACTAAGTAATACTCTTCCTTGAGAGAATCAACAAAATCCACCCAAGTAGGATCCATCTCATACACTTATGAATCATTTTTCATTTGTGCATAATAGGAATCTCATTAGTGTTTGATATGGGGAAGGGATTTTAGGACTAAGAAAGGAACATTTTCATTATTGAATAAGTTATTAAGAAAAATCCTATTGATCTATCCATTTCTCCAAAGCTTTCAACATGTATTTTACCTTCAAACATAGGGATATCAAAGTTAATTTGTATCTTGTCAAAATACTTTGTTGAGCCAAAAGGTCTACTTGTCAAATGAGTGTTCATTGCAATTAAGATTGATTGAAGGATCTGAGTGGACTAGTCCATAATTTTGTTCCTTTGTCACTTGAGTGCTTCTTGAGGTAACATCTTGATAGTATCTCTTTCTTCATCATCTTTTTTTGTCCTTCATCATGTGAGGTTGTTTATAATAGTAAAGAAGGTAGTCTAAAGGGCCAACTTCATGTATCCAAGCATCATAGTGGTATGCATTATGGAACACAATACTCTCATACTATTGATCTACATTCGATTGGGAGTGAAATGAAGCCACATGCAATATTGCAAAGGAGAACACAACATACAATGAAAACCAAATTCTATTAAAAAATAAAGGATTCAAAATATTATATAATACAATGGATATAATTATGGTAGCTATCTCTAAGAAGAGATATTTTTGCTACACTCTTTTGAAAAAATCCCATGACAATAGATCAAACATTTCTTTTATTATAATGAAGGCATAAACCCTAAATACAAGAACCCTAACCTTAAACGTAGAAGTGGTAGGTGCCAAGAATTACCTAGTTGAGTTGTTGGGATAAGCTATCACTAACATGTATAAATTCACTACTGCCTTGATTGGCCCATAACTTTCACATACAAATTCTATTTGGGGAAAACAAATCATCGTTGAAATTCCTTGACCTATAGAATGTGATGAACCCCTAAGATACATCCTTTGGGGGAAAACAACTCATTGTTGAAATTCCTTGACTTATGGAATGTAATGAGCCCCCTAGGATACATACTTTGGGTTATAGACCCCCTAAAAACACTGAGAAGTGATTGTTATGACCTTTGGAAGTTGAAGACCAGAAATTACCAAATTTAAGATCTACTGAAGGATAATGAACACCAACTGGATCTCAATGACTACATTATATTTTGATTTACAATTTTGACATTAATAACTATAATTCTTATAAGTCTCACCATGATGGCACTATCAAATTTTGGATTCTTATACGTTTCTATTTATGATAAGTGTCACTATGACATTTTTTGGATTGAATGTGATGGTTAGATTAATTCTAAGTTAGATTTTGATGTAGTCCCTGAGGTTTAGGACAATCGGTGACATATTGTGTTTTTAAGGCACTCCGTGATGTTAAAGTCATTGGTTCGAAACCTACAAGGAAAAAAAATCCAGCCATGTTAAGGGTTGGTGTGGCTCAGGCCGGGTGCGATCCTCAAGTGATTTTGGCGGCTTAGATGCTCTTGAGTCACGGTTTCTCAACCATAGGCAAGTCCTGCAGGTCATAGACAAACTAACAAACAAAAATAAAGTTAGATTTTAATGCTTTTAATTCCTTCAATGGTATTTCTAGACTTCTAATGCAATTTATCCTTTTTTTTCCAATGAAAGGAAAAACCTATAATACTCGAGGATTTATCCTCTCTTTTTTCCCAAAGAAAGCAAAACCTTATAATACTCGAGGCTACCAACCTAGCCTACATTGACACAATTTTAAGACCCCAACATGCAGCTGCATCATTGTGTGTAAACATAACCTAGCCACCTAAAATATCCCTTTGGTGATTAGTAAGGGGACATACTTCTACTCCTCTAGAATACCTTTAGGTATTGGGTTGTTAACCTATTTCCTTACATTTAAGAAAAACATCTCTTAACTAATAAAAAACAATTTAAGGTCATCTTCAAAACCAATTATATAAACTATCTTACCAACCCATTATTGTTTTTTTTAATTATTTATATATTATGGAATATTAATAATAATAAAATATATTTTCTACAAAACAATATTACTTTTAGTTAGTATCCATTGTAACTATTTATCATTTATCACATAAAAACACATTCTTAAGATCATTCTTATTTTGGATTAACATCCCCTTATTGCCAAGCTAATGATGGAAGAGTGATAACAACAAACATTAACATCTACTAAATTAAACTATTTTTTAATTTAAAAAATATTTGATTAATAAATTATAATAAATTAGCCCCAAGGGCTTGTGTCGGGTATGGGACATCATGAGCCCAACTAATTGTGGATTTGGAACATCTTTAAGTATTATATAGTGTTAATTTATATGATGATGATGATGATGATGATTAACATCCACTAAGACCTAATTGGTCTATCAGACCTTAAGAGGGTAAGTGATTACTTGTGATTCTTTATAATTTTGTTTATGTGCTCGAAAAGAATTAAGAGAAGCTTTCCAATATCACCATACTTTTGTTGAGTTAAGAGGTTAGGAAGGTTGGTAGTGTGATCAATATTTTGAAAATGAGATCTAATATGGGTATAGGCTGGACAATCTAAGAGAAACTGCTTTTCATCTTCAACCTTCTTAGTGTCACAAAGGTGACACACTCTTTCATCCCATGGAGTTTTAGGAATTGACCAAAGACCAGTTTCAGTATGGAGCCCATGAGAATTTGTTCTTATCTTAGCAATGCTTATTTTTTTCTTTACACTTGGCAAAACAGATAGATAATTTTGATCTTCTAGATTAGGGTTGATTACATCTTTATAATACCTTAATTTTCTTTTTTCCTCTAACTCTTTATCACACCACATTTTTTCCTTAAATTTTGATTTGACGGTTTTTTTTTAATAGTATCTTTATTCTGCAAAATGGTTTCTTCCATGATTCCCCAATAGTTTAGCCAAGATCGGGCGTCTTTATGCCATCCTCGCTTGATTCGATGGTGGTTATGACTTGATTTGGAAGCAATTTTAGGTAGCCTCTTGTCTTCCATGTTGTTTAACTTGTTCTTATACATTAGGTATCTAGTCATAGCCATGCTCTCAATAGGGGAGAGGATAGTTTCTATGAGGAGGATGGGATAGGG
>JASDQU010013518.1:53237-77276 GCA_032191745.1 Picea mariana | reverse complement strand
GGTTAGTAGCTAAGAACTTGCAAGTTCATTTCCTATCAACTAAAATATCATTGCATATTAACACTAGCCTCCATAATAACTTGCAAAACTAAACTAAAGTAATTAAATTATGAACAACAATTTGTACAGTAAATAAACACAATAAAAACTCATGTACAGGAAATAAACAAAATGACGATTACATTACTCAAATTCACAAGCAAACTAACTAAATATTCACCCAGACTGGTGGTGGCCCCCCCAGCAGGTCGTGGCTACTCTTCAAGGATGATTCACAAGCTCAGTTAACACAATTTCAACATTAAAATAAAAAATGCAGTTTTACACAGTTTTAGCAAAATATGTCTGGAATTGGCAAAACCGAGATTAATTATTCTTTTGATCTAACTATCTGTCTGACCACTTATGCAGTATTTATAATGTTTACAAGCTGAGAGGTCGACCACTGGAAGGGTTGATCTCCTCTAAAAACAACAAATCGCATTCAATGCGTCTTAACCGTCGATGGCTTCTAGAAACAAGGCGAGCCAATAATCGCCCAGCATAACAACCCAATCTGAGTTGTTAGAAACTCAGTAGCTGGAGGCCACGAGAAAAAAGAAAACCCATGTCTCTGATTCTTCCATCGCTGGACGTCGATATGATAACCGCCAAATTTCCCATGGTTTTAGTGCAGGATGGAGTGTCGGACGGAGTGTCGGATGGAGTACTGGATGGAGTGCTGGATGGAGTACCGGACGGAGTGCCAGATGCAAAAACAACCTGCGATTTTTCCCTATGACACACAAAACACAAATTAATTTCCTGAAATCATTAAAACATGCTAAATTATACTAAAACCCATCATAAAACACAAATCATACATACCTGGTATGAACCACGACGAGTTAACACAAAAAATATTCAAAACTCTTCAAAACAAGAAAATGCACATACACATTTGGCCAAAAAGGATCTAATTATCATTATTAAATTAACCATATCATTGGCCCAACAATGTGTATTGTTGAATTCTAGATATACATCAATAGATAGAGTGGAAACCAATTGCATTTGTAGGGGATTGAGAAATAATTCATAGTATATCTCTATTAAATACACGAAGTTCATAAGTTCAAAATTCGATGACTGTGATTATATATGGGAGACAAGCTCCATCAGATCGACGACTATCATTGCTCATCCATCGTTCCCCAAGAAGGAAAGTTTGCATGTATTTCAGAGTCCTTATATCGGAGTTTCCTTTCAAAACTTAACTCTGAGACCACTACACTAAGAGAAATATCCAATCATTCATAGAACTTGCCTTTTGAGGGAGATCCACTGTCAATCGGGACTTGTCATCAGATCTTGTCGCACAACTTGACTCCAACCACAATGCTACAATGACAAATATAAGTCATCCATTGAAGTAGATATTAGGAATATCGAAGCCATCCTATCGAAGCCATCCATCGAAGCCATATTTTAGAGTTCCATTCCACATTCAACTCCGATGATATCTTTTTGATAGACAATCAGAACCATCCATCAAAGGATACCAAGGGGAATATCAAGACTATTCATCGGAGTCCTACTCTCAAACCAACTCCAATTATAATATTCCGAGGAGAAATCAAGATCGTCCTTCCAGTGACGATCAACAATGGAAATTAAAATTTGATTAAGTTTGATGAGAACTATCCATCATCCATTGGGAAAGAAGTCAATGACCACGATCAATTGTATATCAGCCCACATATATACTCCAAGATTGAGATACGACAGTCTGTTTGGAAAAGAATCAACGGTCACAATTTAAATTATTTTAGAGTCGACCCATTAGAGCACCTAAAGATTCTTTAACTTTGTTTGAGAGGAAATCGACAGTAAAAATGGGTCCTGAAGGTTCAAATATGAATAATGTGTCCATGGATTTGCACGAGCATTGTTGATGTTTTGGTACGGGAATCGAATTGAGGCCACAAAGTGGAAATCACCAATAGAGTGAAAAATGTAAAACTTTGTTCTGTGGGTTTGGATCCATAAGGCTATCAAAATTTTCCTTTAAGAAAGATGTTCTAGCATGAACCCCATCAATAATTTGTTCTTATTTCACATATTTTTATTCCAAATCAAAAGAAAACCTTGTATTGGAATGGTTAAGTTATGTACTTGATCCTAACCATAATTCAATCAAGTGATTGTGAGTAGTATTATGACCATAACATAATTGAAAAATTCAAGATATACTCTTGCAAGTAAATGGGGTTCATCTGTGTGTGTGTGTGTGTGTGTGTGTGTGTATTGGATGTGTTTGTGGATTTATTAATTGATTGGGAAGTATAATCCCAATATATATATATATATTGTACATGGAAATGCATCTCCTATTTATATATACATTGTCTACTATCACATGGCCAATCAATATTTGTTTTCATACACAAATTTCATTTATGTCCCTCTCTTGACCTTAAATGGGACTTACAAAATACCTTGGATACTGACACAATATGTTCTATGTACGATGATTTGTTGAACCACTTCAATGAGTCTACGTGTGAGTTATCCAACTAATTTTGTTTATACAATAGTATCCACAACTCTTTTATGAGCCCCATATCAAGAAATAATATATTCCATTAAAGAGATCCCTTCGCATAAATTCCTTCAAATGGGTAGATCAATGATTTGTCCTTGAGGATTTGACATTAACCCTCTCATACCTACTAATTGGTGAAATTGAGATGTACTTCCCCTGGATATTCAAAAGGACATCACATGTAATATATTTAAGGGATTAGTCATGCTAAAATTTAGATTCATTTCTTTTCTCAAATATTCACTTGTAGCATACCGTATCTTGATCAATTGTCGAAACTTTTCCACTACATGTACATTCCCAAAATGATTCTATTTATATGAAATAGAACCTTGTTGCTTTGCCTCTTGGATGAGCCATCCTTTGGAAGGTGTTGTTAAAATATCATCAATTCCTAATGAAATAGTCATATTAATAGCTTGTTGAAAACCCCAAGTCTTGAGTTGATCCAAGATATGTGATGTATATGCCATTCCAAAGTGATCTATTAATATGATAATAAGATTTTTAATTGCAGTTTTATCGATCAATTTATTATGAAAGGGAAAATTGTTAAAGGACAATCTAGTTCATTCCTTCATATGGAAAAATCTCCATATTTTCATGAGAGGGGTTAAGCAATGGGTTTAACATGGTTATTTGAAGGATTCAATGATCTCTATATTTTCACTAATGAAAATAACATAAGATCAATAACATTAGATCCTGATATCTGGTAGTGATTTCTTTGGGTGTTCGGAATTGGAAAAACCTTATATGGCTTCTTCCACTTCTCGATTGAAATGAGTATGGCCAACAATTGTTCAAATGTATATATTAAGGATTCCCCCCATTCTACCTTTTCTTATTCAATAATGTTCATGGATTTCTTGGAAGGTACCCAAATATTTGTATTGAACCTCGATAGGGGATTCTTGGTTTACTGAGGTAATGATACATAAATAAACTTCCCCCCACCAGAGCCATAAGGGGTTGTATAAGTCAATTCATTTCCATTGATAAGCTATGAGCACATAATCATAACTATAAAAGGAAGGTTTCTTACAGGAAAATATTTTGTTTTCCGAGTGATATAGATGGTTCCTATTCCCATAAATACCTTGAATATTTCCGACCATTGATATATAAAGTCTAAGAAGAATATCCTGAGTTGGTATAGGAACAAGATCTTCTAAGTACAATAAGTATTCAAATTATTATTATAAAATAAGCAACATCACCAATATTAATCTTATACTTTGATTTAATTGTCATTTATAAAAGAAGTTGTCAAGATTTAGTTCAAAAATTGTCCAATTTTCTAGTTGTTATGATCTTATAAATTGAAATCGTTTAAGGTAATGCTCAAATTCTAATAAAATCACATGTATATAGGTTTGGAATTAGTGTGGTTGATTATGTTATTTCAATATCCCTTTATATAACCAAAGTGTTAATTTTTATATCGAGATGATCATGAGCCCAACTCTCATTACAGACACCACCCCACTAATTTTAATTCTTAACATTACTCTTCATTAAATTCCCAGAGAAGAAATTTCTAATAAAGAAAATAATGTGATCTATGTTGGTGTGCATATATATATTTCTGAGGAAGAAAAAAGCTTTATGTTTCATAAAAAAAAAAAAATTCTTGTTGTCCTTTTCCACAGAAAAAAACTTCTCAAAAATTCTTTCTGTTCATCCTTTACTAGTCGCTTTTACAAGAACATTCTCCTTTTCAAAAAATTACATACACATTCTTTCTATGTGGACAAAAACATTCTATACAGACAAAAAAGAGGCATACTCTTGAGCTTCCAGACTGAAAAATTATAGATCAAAAGACATATCATGAATTGAATGATTATTATGAAATTCCTAGTAGAAAAAAGGCCCCTGCCTCTAGTTCCAATGCCTCCACAGATAACTGAACTGCCTTCTGTTTTAATTCTCTATAGACATGCGCATTGGAAAACCATTCCAATTCACCCAACAACTCCTTGATCCTTTTCATTAAAGGTTGTAACCTTGCCACTAGAATTTTAACTTTTCCATTGACCCAATACACCACCACTTGAGATTCGCTAAAAATACGAAGCTTATGCAGATTTAAAGAAATGGCTAGAAAAAGTAAAGCTATAATTGTTTTTAATTCATCCTTCATGTTAGATCCCTAACCGGGAGACTAGAAAATTTCTAAGTAGTGGTCTATATTTATGTATAGGACTGCCCCTACTCCACAGATAGGGGGGTGGCCTTGACTGGACCACTAAAACAAAACCCATGGAGTATCTACCAACAACTTTGGCATCATGGGAACATGATTTTTCTTCTTGCCTAGATCCTTTTTATAAAAAATAACTAGCTGATAAATCAAATCCACTAAGACCTTTGTTGGAATGTATTTGTTTTGAAAGATTTTAAGGTTTCTCTTCCACCAAATGAAATATATTGTAAAACATGGGAGATATGTATATTATCAAATTGGCAACTCTTTGCACTAGAAATCCAACCATTCATCCATATTGTTGACGAATGGGACTTGGGTGATATTAAATTTCGAAGAGACTTGTTTCCAAACCTGCATATCATAAGAGCATTGAAAGAAAAGGTGTGTGGCTAACTCACCCTGACATTTTCATAAATAACAACAACTTCGACCGAACCATCCCCTTTTGCACAAAGTGTCCAAAGATAAAACTTTCTTCTCCATTTCTAACAAGAAAATAGTTTTCATTTTTTATAGTGCATGCCATTTCCATGTTGATCTCCAGCATTTAATCACTTCTTTCGAGGATGATCCAGGAGAATCTAGGAATGCTCACAGAGGTCCAGGAGGATCTTAAATGCTCACAAAGGTCCAGAAGGATTTATAAATTCTTAAAGTTTAATTGTCTCAAATTCTCTTTAAAATGACATCAGTGCGTAGAGCATGATGATAGCTTTTCAACGGTGTAAAAATCATCTCAAACAGAGCTAGAATGAAAAAGCTATGGTTGGTCAAAGTTCAAGTCAACCAAGGAAAAGTCAAAGTCAAAGGGGTCAAAAGGTGACATGTATCACCATTAAAAGGGTGAAACGTGGCATGACCATACGATTGTATAATGATGACATGGAAACATCACAAGGTGCTACATGGCATGATCGTATGGCTGACTAGGTAGGTGATGTGGCAATCCTATAGATTAAGTGGACCAATTGTGTATTGACACATGGAAAAGATAGACCAATGAGAGGCTACCACATGGAAACCTCCCATTGTCCATTAATGGGTAAGGTTGTTTAAAATTAGCTGGAGCTCAGAGGATTGAACCTAGGTCTCCCGCCAAACAACCCAATGACCACACCAATACACTGGGCATTTGTTTCTTAACCATACATGCGACAATTTTTATTTAAGTTTGTGTATTGTTTAAATGGGATAGAAAAGGGCCGAGAGCTAAGCCCTTGACCCATTTTTTATGTATTACATATAACCAGAACCTATATTCACGGAAGGGGTTATATCATATGTTGTTGCATATAACCAATGAACTATACCATATGTTAAATAACCAACAAACCACACCATAAAATATGGCATGGTTGATGGGGTTCGAGCCCGCGACTTGCCAAATAATGTGCCAATAACTTAATAGTTGCTCCAAAGGCGCAATTTTGTTATAAAATCCTGCCAACAAACATTTAAGGTGTGCCATAAAGTATGAAGGGGAGGTTAGGGCCCGTGCCCTATTTAATGGGTGTGCATATTGAGACAAGGACACTCACACATTTTGTGGAGAATGATGTCTCAAAGTTTTCACCTGAGGGTAATTAGAATTGGAGGTTACACCATAATGCATGTCACGAGGTTTCTTATGGAATTTTATGAACTTTATACTCATTTATATCGAAATTTCACAAGGAAATCAATGGTGCACCATGTTTCTTAGTTCGAGCAACATGTAAAAGGGTCATTGTAAAACATAATCATTTGAGCATTAATAAGGAGGTCTGTATTGGAAGTAGACCCTAAGATGTATCCCAAATTGGGGGAACTCTGTTATCAAACTTGTGTATGCGATTTCAATATTGTTGTTCTCTTTCTTCTCAATTATTTTACAAGTTGTTTTCTCATTAAAGTATATTTGGATAGATAAGTTAATTCACATGTAATTTGCAACCAGTTAAGCGATCATTATTATTTTGAAGTTCAAGTAGATGTTATTATGTTTTAACGATTAATAAACATCTAAGTATTTTTCGGATCAATTTGGTATCAGAGCTAATGTTTGACAAGTGGTTGTGAGTGAATGATTACAAGGTCCAAATCCAAGCAAGGAGAAGGTGAGCTTGCAAGTTATAATCCATAGATTGGTTCGAGAAGCTTTAATCGAAGAAGAGAGTTGACTTCATTAAGAAAATATGGTCCTTATGACTCTGAATATGATTTCTTTGAGGATTTTAATTTAATGAAAGCCATGGTGGAATAAATGTACGAGGGTCGAAAGAAGGCGAAGGAAGAAAGTACATCGAAGAAAGTTGAACCAGTCAAAGAGGAAGGAGGAGGTGATGAAGGTGGACCTTCAGAACCTTCTTCACCATCATCATCATCATCTTCTTCTTCTAATGGAAGTAAACATTATTCACACAAAAAGAATCCCTCTAAGAAGTCTCCTCATGATCATAGTATGCCTTTATTAAAATTGGATTTCAAGTTCAAATTTCCAAGCTATGATGGATAATTAAATGTCGAGAAATTGGACAATTGGATCAAGAAAATAGAGGTATATTGCAGGGTGCAAAATATCATGGACGATGGTGCAAAGATACAATTAGATGCTCTTCGACTAAGTGGAACAACCTTAATATGGTAGGAGAATAAGAAGGAAGTTGATCTTGTTCAGAAGGGTAAAGTAATCTCCTCTTAGGATAAATTTACTAAGGCCATAAGAAAACAATTCTATTCACTAGCTTATACACAAACGACAATTATATAATGAGAACATATAAGGAAAGGTAAATGCTAGAATATTCAAGAATATACCCATGAATTCAAAAAGAAGGCATTATCCTTAGGAATTCCATTGTATACTCGTGAAACTCTTCTAAAATATATTGGTGGCATGCACTCATATATTTGACACCCCATTTTAATGGTTAACCCTACTAACATTGATAAAGTGTCAGTATAAGCTACACATCCAGAGGCTAGTAAGGGGAAGCATGTGATTGAAGATAAGAAGCCATACAAGTTTGAGAAGAAACCGAAAGGAAAATGGAAGAGTAAGAAGTCAACTGTAGTGAAGCAAGCTGAAGAAAGACCCACATGTTCCCACTATAAAAGAAAACGGAATGGGGATGCACAGTGTTAGAATCTACATCCATAATTATGACCAAACAAGTTCAAGGATAAAGCGAAGAAAAATATTATTGCATCACCTCGATAGGATCTAGGATCTAATTCCAGGGATGAATCTAATATCATGGAAATAGGAAGAAAAGGTATATCTACTATCAATTCTAATTCTTCATTTCAATCTACAAAATTGGAAAGTGTTACTGATCAAAAGAAAAGAAGTGAGCTTTTCCATGTCCGGGTTATAGTCAAGAATACAAAGGTATATATTGTTGGGTATGTGTTATATTCTTTGCATGTGTTTGTGTGGGTGCGTCAGATACGACAATTGCATCTGACTATCCCTACCACTAGAGCTCTATTATGTGCACCGGGCGCTTTCTTAGGGGGGTCCCAGGGGGGGGGCAAGTATGCCCCCCTTGGTTATGTGCAGCATTCGACAACATGCGTTAGCCCGGGGCAGCGCCCCAAAAATTTTTTTTTGGGCGGTTTTTGGTATTTTTAGCGGATTTGTAAATTAATCCGAGATTAAGGGATTAGGATTTTGGTATCTATGGAATACCTAAAAACATTGTATATATTGTATGGTGAATGGTGAAATTCGATATAATGAATATAAGAAAGGTTTTCTCGGTCGAGGGTTTCCGGTATAAAATCTCTATGTACTATGTGTATGAGCCATTGATTAATTTATGTCTTGCTTAAGAATCTATATGCATTGCTTTACTTCGTAGGTTTAAAACTTACATATACTTTGTTTGAAAATGGATAACTTAATATCAAAATCAATTGTTAATAAGTTGGGTTTAAAGAAGACACTTCATAAAAATCCATATCCATTAGGTTTGGTGTGTGAAGATGCTAAGTTGCAGGTAACGAGGCAATGTAAGATCAGATTTGCAATTACARCTAAGTTCTTTGATAAGGTACAACTAGATGTTGTGCCTCTTGAAATTTGTGGCATTGTCTTGGGTAGTCCATATCTATTTGACATAAAATATATATTCTATCGTGAATAAAATAAATATCACCTTTTCAAAGATGGGGTTGAATTTATTATCAGAGCTCATCGAATAAAAAATAATGTTTCTCTAGTAAGAACAGGGAAAATGAAGAGACTCGTGAGTGCATGTAAATATTTTGTTCTCATGATAGTGAAACAAAAAGAAGAAGATATATTATATGTTTTATCAGGTTGTGATATAGATCATAAACCAGAATTGGTCAAAATCATATCTAATTATGGTGAGTTATTTCAAGAACCTACAGGGTTTCCTCCTAAGAGGGAGGTTGAACATGAAATCTATTTGCAGTATGATTCTCCTCTTCCTAACATCGGTATGTATAGTTCATCAGTACTAGAGATGATCTAAAATATCCTTAGATGATTTTTAATCTTTTAATATATATGAAACATATACTTGACTTTCGAAATAAAATGATCTCTTAACTATATGCAAATTACATGTGAAGTACTTATCTAACCAAATATACTTTAATGATAAAATGATTTGCAAATAATTGAGCTTGAAATGAACACCAATAATGAAATCACATACATAAGTTGGAAAATGGAGTTCACCCAATTTGGGCTACCTCTTCGGGTCCACTTCCAATAGAGACCTTGTTTTATTAATGCTCAAATTCTTTTGTTTTACAATGACCTTTTTACATGTTTCTCAAATGTAGAAACAGAGTGTACCATTGGATTCCTTGTGAAAAAGAGGGCAAAATGAGTACACAATTATCAAAATTTCGTCAAGGTACCTCTCGACACACTTTATGGTGTAGCATCACAACTTAGGCACCCTCGGGCATGAATTACGAGAATAAATTTTGCATTAATGTGTGTGTCCAACCTCTGTTTATGTGCCCATTAAATAGGGTGTGTGACCTTAACTTACCCTCGAAATTTGTGGTAGGCAATTAATAAAAATTGGTTGGTTTGTTTAAACAAACCGTATATATAGCGTGTTGGTTAAGGTGTGGAGTTGATATATGGTAAGTCGGGGTTCGAGCCCCATCGAATACCATATAATATTTGTGTGTTTTGTTGGTGTGTGTGTGTGTGTCTATATATATATATATATAGTTTTAAACCACCTGCGATGACATATTTCCTTTAGCCCTTAACAGAATGCGGTGTTGGTTACATGGTATATTATAAAAACCAAGGGCCAAGGGTTGAGTGCTTATGCCCTTGGTCCTTTTGTCGCCCATTCAAATTCTATTACAAATTCAAATACAATTTGCACCATTCATATGTTAAGTCACAAGTGATGGCATGATGGTAATGGGAGCTTTGTTAGACCTTCGGGAGATTATGGAGGTCGCGGGTTCGACCCTGTTGACTCCATAATTTTACATAAGTTTAACCAATATAGGCCAATGGGAGGATGACATGTGGCATCCTCTCATTGGTTGAACCTTGACACTTGTCAATATGTGATTGGTCAAACTAGAATGTACCGTGCCCAGTGAGCCACCAACTCATATTTCCAGTCAATGTACTATTGGACCACATGGAACCTTGGGGTGTGGCAACGTCATATGTATGGTCGTGCCATGTGTTACTCTTACAATTTTTACACGTGTCACCCTTTTTCCCCTATGACTTTTGACTTTGATATGTTTGACCACTCATAATGTTTGCATACGAACTCCATTTGAGGCGAAATTTGCGTTGTTGGTAAGTTATTGTCGAGCTCTATGCATTGATGGAATTTTCAAGAGAATTTTGGACGGTCAAATTTTGAGCATTTATGAACCATTCTAGACCTTTATGGATGTTCTAGATCCTCTTGGACCTCTGTGAACACTCCTGGATCCTCTTGGATCATTCTTCCCCATTGGAAGACTTTTGGACCACCAAAAGTTTTTATTACACAAAAAATAAGTGAGGGTAGAGTTCCTTCACCCTTCCAATCTCCATCCATTTGGATTTACTTGGTTTTACCCATTTAATAGAAACTCAAAGATATTCTACATCACTTTGTTGTGAAGTTATGATTCCTTTTTCAAGAATGACATCTTCCTATGGCTCAACCAAATATTCTGGAGCAAAATCATCAACTACTGGAACTTGAATACTTTCATCTTCATCCATAATCATAGGAGGCTCATAAAGCTTCAAATTCTCAACATTTACCATTGAATACATTTGCATGTAGGCTACTATATCTAAACAGAAGGAATTAGTACCAATCTTATCCAAGATCTTAAATGGACTATATTGTATTGGCCTTAGATTTTTACCTTCACGTTTCATTCTATCCTTGTTGATATGTAACCATACTTGAGCATTGACTTCAAATTGATGATCAACCTGATGTTTATAATTCCTTTCTTTATACTTGGCTTGGATCTTCTCCAATTGTTCCTATACTGCTTGATGTATCTATTGAATATTTTGAATGAACCTTTTAGGTTTATATGTATCATCATGTCCATCTTCTTTAATTGCTTCTCCAAAAGAAAATTCCATAGGTGATTTAGGAAAGTACCCGAAACATACTTCAAAAGGAGTTTTCTGAGTAGATTAATTCATGGCATGATTATAGGCATGTTGTATATAAGGTAATTGTTCATCCCATAACTTAGGATTCTTACTAAAGTATCCTAGAAGTAGATGTACCGTTGTTCTATTTACCACCTCTATTTGTCCATATTTCTGTTGATGGAAAGTTGTGCTCTTCATTAACTTAGTGTCCATAAACTCCCATAAATGAGACCAAAACTTTCCCAAAAAGCGAGAGACTCAATATGATATTATAAATGTAGGAAGTCCAAAATGAACCCATACATTAACAAAGAACATTTGTGTTTCATGTTCAGCTGTGACTTGTTTCTTGCATGGCATTAGAATACACATCTTGTTTAATCTATCCACTACGACAAATCATGACTTGTCCTGGACATCAGAAAACCCCCTACAAATTCCATGGAGATACTTTCCCATGGATGAGAAGGTATTGGAAGTGGTGTATATAATCCTATATTTTTGTTTCTAGGCTTACTTGTGGCACACATAATACACCCTTTGATATACTTAGAAATTTTTCATTCATTCGAGGCCAATAATAATACCTTTGTAACTGTGCAACTTTCTTACCAACCCCAAAATGACCAGAAATGAGAGATGTATGAGATTCTCTAATTATGTTCACTCTTTAATCTCTTGGTATACATAATTTTCCAAGATGATATAACAAATTGTCATGCATATAATAATCTGATTGTTTATTGTCATGAGTTAATGCGTCATAAACTTGTTTAAAATCATCATCCCTAAGATATTTTTTTGCATAACTTTCATGTGCTAAAGGATTATACTTGAGTATTTTGGATGCATGTCTCCAACACGGATTATACGGATTATACCTGATTATACAGAGACAAAACAGGTTGTCCTATGGCCTTCCAACATGCCAACGACATCACGCATGTCGAGGCACCCTCATCAACCACCATGCAAAAAACATTTTGGGTAAAATTTTTCATGATGTAACCCACTACTATTTGAAATGCCACATGGTAAGGGAGACGAGGTTTTAAGTCGTTCGTATCAAACATGATTGTACTCAAATTACAAGTCTCAGCAAATCCTAAGGTGGATAACAAAGCCTTTCTCTGGGAAGGGTAGCTCTGGAGGACCTCCAAAGCAGACATCGCATAAGGGGTTTGAGACAAATCCTCCACCACAGAGTAGTTATGGGCAGTCCTTGCGTTTGGATTGTGAGAATATTTCTTGAACGCACCTTTTGGGATGCGTGTCATTGTTTCTCCTAACGTATTCTTGATCTGAAGAGGAAGAGGTGGGTTTTCGGCTTCTTTACTCTTCTCAGGGGTGTTTGGAATTCCGTAATCATGCACTCTATTCGATATATAGGCATCACCTTTCATCATATACACATTCGCAGATGAAGGATTACTTGAAGATAGAGGGGGTCCTTGACTGCCCCCATTCGTGCTTAGAGAGGCTTGAGTTAAACTTTTCCCATGTTTAAATGTTCGTTAACACAATAGGCTGCGGCTGTGCCAATAACTTTTGGGCCTCTGCAGGCCGAGGGCACTGGTGAGTCCGATGGTCTTTTGTGCACAGGTTACATGGATACTTCGACTTCCTCTTTTTTGTGCTGCCCCCGCCAACATTATTGGTAGGTTTCTTATCCCCCTTACCCTTCTTTCACTGTTTCTTCTTTCCATCAGGTTGTTGGGTGGCCTTCAGGTTTGTCGATTGCACACTGTGTACATCCGACGTTTGGGTAGGGGGGGCAGCTAGACCAGTGGTCTAGCTGGCCGCTTTCTGCTGTATCAAAAATTGTTGCAATTGTTTTGATAGCTAATCAGCGGGATTCGTTTGTGCTGAACCAACAATACCATCGTCATGTGGTCTAGTTCTCTGTCTAGTCTTTTCAAGTATTGATCGCGGTGCATCTGGAAAAATTTCGTAAAGTAGACCAAACTGAGAGTAAATCAACTCTAGTTGTTGAGCTCTCATTATTGCATCTTCTTCAGAAAACATTCCCGACATTGTGACGTATTTGGATAACTGAGGGACCAAAGACTTAAGGAACCACTCAAGAAGGAATGATGGTGGGACTGGCACTTTTATCAAACTCTTCCGACATCTTCATTCTTGGATGTGATCGGAGATATGGTCTGCCTTTTTCTGCTCAAAGTTGGCCAGCAATTCTATACTGGCGTTGTATCTCACAGGTAATTGGAAATGGTTTAATAAATCCATTGCCAATCTGTCGAAGGAAGAGTATCATGAGCAGTCGAGCTCAATGTACCATTTCGCAGCACTCCCTATGAGAGTGCATTGAAATAAACACAATTGGACGGAGTCATCTTTCAACGAATTAGATGAGTACCAAAGATGAAAGGTAGTCACATGATCGCCTGGATCTTCATTAGGCTTAGCTTCAAACTTTGGAATGTCTAAAGGCAACTTGATCGGCATAGAAGGCCAATGCGGATCATGATAGATAGGGTCATTCAATAACCTTGTCAAGTCTGGCAAATGCAAAGTTGCCAGAAATGGTAGTTTGGGTTGTTGATTATAACCATGAAAAAAGGGGTCTGGAGTTTGAATAGCACCAAGTTGCCAGGAAAAGTTAGATTGTTGGCTAGAGTTCTAGTAAAAACCATGGCCATGACCAGCGTATGGATTATGCGCTTGTTGAGACACCATCGGCTGACTCCCGTAATAGGACGTAGAAGGTTGGGCTTGCGTTGCATTCCAAGGATTTTGGGAAGTGTTTCCCCCTGCCAATCTGACGAGCATAGGTCCTGAGCCTTGCCTGTGGTTCCATTGACTATGGAAGGGGTTTCCCCTGGGTGGAATCCCTGACAAGGGAATTGATCCCTGCCATGGATTCCAAGGTTCTTGTGGGGAAGGAATTCCTCGGTTTTCCCCCTATGCATGAATAGTACCCTGCATAGGATTTTGTTGTCCATAACCGGGGTTGTGACCGACCGAGATGATAGTTGATGAGAAAGTGTTGTTACTATTGGCACAGGGGCAGACCCAGGGTTCAATGCTACAACAACGCACCAAAAAAACCCTAACTACTAGCCCTTTTGGCAACACCTACGAAGTAGATGAAGTCTCACGCGAGGTAGAGGCAGGGGTGGTTGCGAGACTTAGGCATCTGCAACCTTATCCGAGACACATATATGTGATTATGATACTTAATAGATCACTTAGTACCGTTAGTTCCTACATATGCAATCAATATCTACTTCGCTGATAAATCAGAGCTTCGTAGCATTCGCACTGATCTAATGTATTTAAGCACTTAACATAGGTAAATAGATTAGATCTAGCAGATCAAGCACTAAACATATTCATACAGATAAGATCTAACATTCTCACATATCATTAGCACTAAGCATAAGAAGATTTATGTAATCATCTCACAACACTTAGAAAATAACATATAAATGCATCATAATATCACACAGAGCAGAGTAACACAGTATTTATGTGGTTCACCCCCACCCTAGGGATACGTCCACCAACTCTTCTTGTTTATTATCTTCTCAATAGGTTACATGCACAGAGCCTCCGAACCCTTCTCCGCATAGGACAAAAGATCTGCGCAGCTCGCTAGATTATTCTTCCTTGTGTTACAACACAAAGCCTTCCACCATCCATTACAACCCCTTGCACTTAGCTTTGCAAGTCTATTATAGTCATGCACAAAGCACTTATAGACTCTACTTGCACTTAGCATACATTCACATTTGACTAGCGACCTAACATCACATAGATTCCCCTCCTTACATTGCCTAGACATCTATTTATATATTACCAAATAGGCCTAAGCATGGGTAAACCCATGGGTCGACATCCCAATCCCGTTAAATAATCCCAAAAACCCAAAAAAGACCCAAAAAGGGCACGAGATCCCATGATCTCTGCTTCGTCTTGCGCTCCTCCTTCAACAGGCTGTCGAGGTCCAAAATAGGTCAACATGACCAAGAGTCTCCCAAAACTTTGTCAAAGGCAATCAGGCCCCCAACACTCACTTGTGACTCATCTCAAGTCACTCTGGTCTGACTAGTTCTACCTCAAACACCTCGATCTTGGCTCGAGCTACTTCGACTTACTGCTGTGCTACGACCTCTTGCTCAATGAACTCCTAGATTATTGTGTCATTTAATGGCCCTTCTAGGCGTTGTTTTGCTTTGGTGACAACCTATTCTATCTCTTCTCCTTAGATCTCAACCTTTGTGAACAATTGGCATGCATTATCTTGTACTAGTTGGAGTCGTTGAGTGACTTCCATAACTTTTCTTTGAATCGTATGGATTTGTTGTTGGGTGGTGCGCTGCTCTTGAGACCGCTTCATTCTTTTTACGACCAACAAGGCCTTTAGCTGCGTTTGTAGTGTGTCTATGTGTTGCTTCACTTCCTAGAGCTATGACTCTAGTGCCTGCAATTATGGATTCTCGGTGAGGTTCTCATATGTTTGGGCATTGCGGTTACTCAGTTATTTTCATTCTAGGGAAAGAGCTTTTAGTCTGTCAACTGCACTGTAGGTAGTTGCTTCTCTTAGGTCCATTACATCTTGTGGGGTTTCAGGCACAGTGTGTAGTTCCAAATTTGCGATGCATTGTTGTAGCTGCTGGATCACTTCTTCAAGTTACACCACCTACTATGGAACTCGCTCTTTGGTCTTTACTTCTATGAATGTCATAGAGAGAAGTGCTCTATTGGCCATTTCCTTTACTTCGAGTTGCTCTGTGAGCAACTATTCCTTGCTTTGCTACAAATGTTCTTTTTCTTCATCCCACTTCACTTGGAGAGCAATATTTTCCCATTATATAGTACTGCGTTGCTCTAGAAGGACTCCCTGTACTTGTGCTAAATCTTGGTTGGCTTGCGCTATTTCCTCTTGCGCTCATATAAGGTGAGATTCGACTGTGTCAGCTATTCGGTGGAGTTGAGCTGGCTCATCTCCCAGTTCTGGTGTTCCTAGTGGCAGAGGCACAGTGGAAACTACGCGGCTGGACTGTAGTGTCCACTACACCCCTTGAAGTTCAACCTCAATTCGATTGTACATCTCCTCCTGCTTAGCCTCTTGTTTTTCTGCTATCTCCAATGAAGCATCATTCAGGGCTACTACAATGAAATCAAAGTCATATGGGGTGAGGATAGTCTACAACTTGGTCCTTGTTGCTTTCAAATTATTTCAAGAAGAAGGCTCTAGAGGGGAAACCTTCATTTTCTTTGAGGGGTCCTCCTCGTCTCTAGGTGGTGTTACCTCACCTTTCTTTTTCTCGGCTTCTGTGCCATCTATCTCTTCGCCATCACCCCCTTGCTCTGGTGAGATGGAATCATTATTCACGAATGTACTGTCTAAATCCTGGACCTCTTTAGTCTTCTTTATCTTTCTAGGTCCAGGTGTATCTGGCATAGTTTATGGGCTATCTATGTCAGATATCTCCACAGGGTCTGCTGGAATAAGGAGGTCCGTCGATCATTCCTTGGTGATCTCCTCCAAGTTCTCCTCTGTCAAGTTGTAGTAGGACTGCATTTGTTTCTTATGTCCATCGACGTGCGCTGTGATATAAATGAAATTCCTATTAGCGTTGAACTTTATCAAAGGTAGGAACCTATGTAAAGTATTCATAGTTATGTGAGGTGCGAACTATATGGCTACCTTCAAATGGTTGTAGTATGTGTGGAACACAACATTTGACTGCCATTGCTTATTCATGTTACTGGAATACCACCATGTACTAAACTTCACGGCCAAAGGTTCAAAGGGCTCGATGTCCAGGAAGGTCACACCTTCCGACATCTTACAGGAAATTAAAGCAATCAGGATCAATAGCCAGCTGAAATGAAATTCATACCATTGATCCTGGGCTTCTTTGCAGTCAATTTATATTTGGTTCACCAGGTACTATGCCCAATTCATTTGTAGTCCCTCCGCGCACTTCCCTGCAAGGTTGACTACAAAACCAGTGACTTGGGTGGGTTGGTTCTTTCATACTAACTTTCCTGCGATCAATTGACAGGTGAGGTGCACTGCACCACTTTGGATAGAAGCTACCTTGTAGCCTCGCGTGCCCTTCTCGACATTGCCATAGGTGTCCTTGATCCTTTGAGCTAGAGCGTGATCCATGGTTTTTTCGAGATAGAAATCCTATGGGTCAAGGCCTTGCATACTTAGCCTTGTGATCTGATTGATCAACATCGGATCCACTGTGATATGATAGTTTAACCACAAGTATCCTCCATGATAACAAGACAACAACAGCTTGACACATGCATTCGCCTCTTGGTGTCTTCTGAAGTGAGGAATCTTCATGACGTTGAGTAGTGTAGACTATGCGAGGTTCATAGTCCATGACTAAGGGATGATCTTCAAATTCTTTCCCTTTGTTCTGGTTAGGTAATTATGTGTGGTGAGCATGTTGTAGACCTTCTTGTCGCTGAGGTTGAATTCGCTAAACTTCAATGCTGCAATATTTTCTTGTTCTGCATGAACTGCGCATATCCCTTTTGGGAGGTACATAGTGATCAAGGTGTACTTAAAGTCTCTGGGCACACTGTCTCAATTTCTTGCCCCGCTCATAGGTGGTAGATAGGTGGGTAATATGCTCAGAATCAACTTAGCATTCACGATATCATCCCTATGCTTGGTTCTCTTCTCATCTGATGGAAGGGATGGTCCATCTCGAGTATTTGATGGAGAGGTTTGCAATCCTCTCATGGATGATGCTTGTACACCTATGGATAATCCTCTCTCCGAAATGACTCTTTCAGTCATCAGGCCAAGGAGTACTTCTGTCACTGATTCTTCGACTGCGTTGAGTTCCTCGGACATATGCAATTGTGATTAATTAGATCGGGGTCAAATTAACTTAGACACTATAGTAGAATAAAAAACAAGAGCGCAATGATCATTGTATACAATTCACTTAGTCTGTGGGTTCAAACTCTTGGTTAGCAAAACTTTTCTTGGTGCGTGGCGCGACGGGATAAATAGGGAACTCGGTAACGGGTCTCTTGCAATGGGTATGAAGCCTCATTAACTTTGTTCGATCCATTATGGCATAGTCCAATGGTCTAGTGTCGAGCCTTAAATGTCTTTCTACCTATTCTGGGTAGCAGTCGAACGGTTATATTGTCCCCAACGACTATATTGCTTCGCCATGGCGAAGTGCCATGTGTCGTTGTTCTGATATCCCGACGAAGTTCTAGTTTTGCAAATTTATCTTCTACGAAGTTCCCTCTAGAACTTTCTATAACTTTTCAATATTGGCCCTCTTCTTACTTAACTTCCTAGCCTTCTTTCCAGTGAGCTTCATCTCGGTATGTCTTTTTCGATTCTGATTCTTATCTTCATTTGACATAGTCATTGTGTGCTGTTGAGATTCTTTCCTAGGATTTAGGGGTAGTACTTATTATTTATCTGGGGTAGGTACTTCAGTCTTCTGTGAGTCCTCTAATGTTCTTTCAGCTTCGACTTCTAGGTCTCTAGTGTTAAATAGATTCGATCTGTTCTCCTGTTCTTCAATCAAGTGTGCGATCCTTCTAGTCATGAAATATTTTAACTCTTGTTTCTTCTACTCCAAAACTTCTTCTTCTTCCTTTCATCTGGCTTGATCTCTATTAATCCAAGTTTTTCCTAGTAACATGGTAAACGGGGCATTGTCTTCAATAAATTTAATAATCTCAAAATCTTCTTCTGTCGAAGCTCGATTGGCATTCATAGATATCTTAGTGAGATTTCCAAATAGGTTTACCAATTTTCCCTTGAATAATCCTACTCCTCCTAATGAAGGAATCATAGCAGGCCTCCCTATAGCTTCCCAAGTTCTCTCTGTCATGATATTCACCGGTGTCTCTTCATCCAGAACACAGTTAATGTCGAAGTCTCCTATTCTTGCTTCGATGCATTCTTTTTCTTTGAAGATCTCTGATAATCTAACATGTCGGTGGTCATTCAGGGTTTCTTTCATTTGTAACAATACTTTCTCTAATTCATTCTGGGATTCTACTATTTTTGGATCTGTCTTGGGGTTTTCCTGGTTCATATTCATTCCTTCAAGTTTAGTAATCATTCTAGGGAAATCCAACACTTCATGGTCCATAGCTTTGCAACAAAGACAACTAGGTCTTCTTCTGGGGCATTCCTTAGCAAGATGTCCTAGTCTTCTGTAGCTATAACAAAGGGTTAATCCTATCTTTCTTTTAAATGATCCCCAACTTCTCCTATATTGCGCGCTAGGATCATAGGAGCTAACCTGCAACAAATTATTTCTAGGATCTTGCATCCACTTGTTAGTCCAAACATTCTTTCTATGCATAGGTATAACATATCTTTCACTATTCTTACCAGATCTACTCATATCAAGCCTTCTTTCATCTATTAGTGCCCTAGTATTCAAGCTAGGACAGAACCTATCAAACTTACCTAGATCCATACTTTAGAAACAAAAATTTCCACTTATCTTACTTCTACAGAGTACAAAGATTTCAGATCTAGAATTTTCCTACTATTTTTACCTTTATCAGAGCACATAGCTTACATATTTTACCTCTTTTCTTCAAATCTGACCTCTTTTCTTTAGATCTGACCTTCCTTTTTGCACAACGCTTCACAGGTTAAGTAAAATATTGTACACTAGGGCAACATATCTACGCACAGTGCTTTCACAACTTCAGGACGAATCTTTTCACAAATCTTCTTCTTTCTCAGTTCCTAGCAATCACAATTTCAGGTCCCGAAAACGTAACCATTTGTTGGCACAGGGGCAGACCCAGGGTTCAACGCTACAACAACGCACCAACAAAACCGTAACTACCGACCCTTTCGGCAACACTTGCGAAGAAGATGAAGTCTCACCCGAGGTAGAGGCAGGGGTGGTTACGAGACTCAGGGGTCTGCAACCTTAGCTGGGACACAGATCTATGATTATGATATTTAATAGAGAACTTAGTACCGTCAGTTCCTCAATATGCAATCAATATCTACTTCACTGATAAAACAGAGCTCCGCAATATTCACATTGATCTAATGTATTTAAGCACTTAGCATAGGTAAATAGATCAGATCTAGTAGATCAAGTACTAAACATATTCATACAGATCAGATCTAACATTCTCACATATCATTAGCACCAAGCATAAGAAGATTTATCTAATCATCTCAAAGCACTTAGAAAATAGCATATAAATGCATCAGAATATCACACATAGTAGAGTAACACAGTATTTATGTGGTTCACCCCCACCTTGGGGCTACGTCCACCAACTCTTCTTCTTTATTAGCTTCTCAATAGGTTACATGCACAGAGCCTATGAACCCTTCTCTGCATAGGACAGAAGATTTGTGCAGCTCATTAGATCCTTCTTCCTTGTGTTACAACACAAAGCCTTCCACCATCCGTTACAACCACTTGCACTTAGCATACATTAACATCTGACTAGCGACCTAACATTACATAGATGCCCCTGCTTACATTGCCTAGACATCTATTTATATATTACAAAATAGGCCTAAGCATAGGTAAACCCATGGGCCAACATTTCAATCCCATTACATAATCCCAAAAACCCAAAAAGGACCCAAAAAGGGGCCGAGATCCTGTGATCTTTGCTTCTTCTTGCGCTCCTCCTTCGACAGGCTGTCGAAGTCCAAAATAGGTCAACGTGACCAAGAATATCCCAAAACTTGGTCAAGGGCCAACAATTACCAAACATACCGAACAAAGGGAATGCTGTCGAACCTACCAACATACTATAAGAAGGAATTCCATGACTGACTGCTCCAAATGAGCTAAAGTTTACGTTCAGCCCGACGGAATGTTGGTGAGCACCACTGACCAAAGGGGATGAAGGAGTTATATGACCCCCTCCGTAAGGGAAAGAGTTATAGGAAGCTAAAGTGCCCCCCAAGGATCCTTGTAGAGGAGCATTAGAGCTCCCTTCCCCCATACCTGAAGTCTGTAGAGTGGAGTAGGAAAGTAAAGAGTTTGTATCAAATCCTGGCATCCCGTATGAGAATGATGGGCCTGTCACACTCAGGGTGAAAGGAGCAGTGATCATCATGATAGAAGGAATTGGACCATTTCCCGAGGTAGAGGTGGTCGATACCATGGTGGTACGGACCATCAAAGGTTGGTTAGGAGGTGGAACACCCCCTGTAGTGACAGCTGTAGAGGGAATATGATAATTCCTTGAAGAAGTCATAGCATTTGTTTCCATTACTACTTGTGACACTATTTAGCGCTCGTAAGGATAAATATGTACGACGATGGGCGCTGATAGATCAGTGATCGGAGGTTCATACGGACCAAGAGCTTCCACTCCAAGGTCTGAAATGGTTGGTTTCTCCAGAATTGAATGTTATTCTCTTGGAGATGGGTCGGGCACATTTTTATGTGACCCAGTCGCCTCAAAAGACCCTTGCTAGTCTAGTCTTCACCTTAGCGGTGGCGGGGGTAGCTCCAGATTAACCGGTGGCAAGCCAAGAAGCCTTTGTGACCGGCGGAGCTCCTAATCCTCCACTGTGTGAGAAGATCAATGAAACACTAGGGATTTCAATTAACGTTCAAGAACCAACACACACTAGAAAAAGTTCCTATGAGATAAGACAAGCAGATCACTAGCTAGTTGGAAGAACAATTACACCAGCCAACACTAGAGCAACTTACCGGTACAAGTACAAATTGAATATGGAATCACCCTCTGGGTATACTCTGCAAAGCATGGCCCAATTTCTACCCTAGGTACCATGGCATACCCCCGCAGTCACCTGTGTAAGTCTCTAAAATAAAGGCATCTAAGTTGCTAGTGCGCAAACAGTCGCTCGGCAGGTACAATCGATAGTTGGGTGGACCGCAATGAGCAGGGTATCAAGCCCGAAACCTATCAAGGGTATCGAAATAAAGTGTTCCGGAAGATAACCGAGGACCTTGAATGGATTCGAGACCCACAAATATCCATGGAAAATGAGATCAATGGAATCCCAAGATAAGCCCTCTATATGTGTACCCCACTACGTTTGGTCCGGCTTTGGAGGGGTTATTTCCGCTACCTTTCTACATGTGGCCTCATGTTTATCCCCTGTGTTAGAGGGGGGTCCTAGATAACTTTCATGATACTGGACTTTTTAGCACTCCCTAGCACAGACTCTTATGTTTGTTTTTGTAGCCTTGAAGAGTTTCCTCTCCAATCCTAAATCAAGGCTCTAGCCTAGACTAGTTGATGGACCCTACAAACATAAAGTCTGGTTGATTTTAATTAATCGTTAATTTTTGTGGCTTGTCTTAAGTCAAAGGAAGAGAAAAAGAAAATAGTGATGTATTTGGGAGATGAAGAAGAAAAAAAAAAAGAAAATTGTAAACATAATTACTTTTTCTTGACAAATTCAGATTTGCACATTTAAACTCTTTAACCAACTTTTCAAACTACTTTTTTTTTTAAGATCTTTTAACAGAAAACTCAAAACAATCTTTCTCTCGACTACGAGCTACTTATTGTCCTAAGTCAATCAACCAAGAACTTATGAAAGCATTGTTTTTCTTTATTATTAATGCAAACAACCAACTACTTAACCAAACAAAGAAAGTGAAATCTATATTTTTTTATTATGCTTCCAAAACAAGAAATTTTAAAATGTATTATTTTCTTCTTTTCTGAAGAAAAATGGGAAAAATAAAGACAAGACAAAACCAAGAAATGACTTATAGCCCACCTACGGATTGCAGGGAGTCACTCACCAAACCCAAAAAGGATGATTGGAAAAGACTCGCAGACTTGTCTCAAACCCTATAAAGAAAATGCAAGAAATTTTTGAAAAAAGAAAAGCTAAATTGAAGTCAAAACTAAGCTACATAATGTTATAATAGAGACCAGGAATGGATCAAGAAAACCCCTAGGAAGTACAACTTCTGACAGGGAAGAGGACGACTTCCCCTTATTAAAAAAAAATTACTCAACACAGGCACGCTACTGACACTTCAACAACCAGCGTATGTACATGGGTTGTCCAAAGGCATAGCACGTATGTACACCTGCAAGCTCACTGCAGGCCGCGTACACCTTTGTAACTTCTCAAGAATGAAAATTAACAATCCATTAAATCAGGCAGGGAGTACTAGTATTGAAAACCAGAATCCCTTAAAGACACAGAAACTTACTTTGATAAAGAAAATGCAAGGAGAATTTTGATAAAGAAAAGCTAATCTGAGGTTATACCTAGGCTACAGACTGCAACAACAGAGACCGGGACTAGATCAAGAAAACCCATGAGAAGGATTACTTCTGACAAGGAAGAGGATGACTGCCTCTCCTTTTTTTTTTTTAAATATTTTCTAAACTCAGGCACACTACTGACACTTAAGAAGCCAGCATATGCATCTGGGCTGTCTAAAGGTAGAGAACATATATATGTGTGCAGACCTTGTACAGGCCGCGTATACCTCTGTAACTTCCCAAAAAAGAAAACAATAGTCAAGCAATCAAAGCAGGGAGCATTGGTATGGAAGACCAGAATCCCTACAAACTCAGACTCTTGCTGAAACTCAAAAAACGTTAATCAAACCAATTTAAAACACCTAAAATGTATCCCCAAAAAACACTAGAGATATTCCCCAGTATGGTCGC